>JBBPBX010068231.1:0-12627 GCA_038048925.1 Garcialebias charrua
ATGGATAATCAGCAGCATGGATAATCAGCAGCATGGATAATCAGCAGCATGGATAATCAGCAGCATGGATAATCAGCAGCATGGATAATCAGCAGCATGGATAATCAGCAGCATGGATAATCAGCAGCATGGATAATCAGCAGCATGGATAATCAGCAGCATGGATAATCAGCAGCATGGATAATCAGCAGCATGGATAATCAGCAGCATGGATAATCAGCAGCATGGATAATCAGCAGCATGGATAATCAGCAGCATGGATAATCAGCAGCATGGATAATCAACAGCATGGATAATCAGCAGCATGGATAATCAGCAGCATGGATAATCAGCAGCATGGATAATCAGCAGCATGGATAATCAGCAGCATGGATAATCAGCAGCATGGATAATCAGCAGCATGGATAATCAGCAGCATGGATAATCAGCAGCATGGATAATCAGCAGCATGGATAATCAGCAGCATGGATAATCAGCAGCATGGATAATCAGCAGCATGGATAATCAGCAGCATGGATAATCAGCAGCATGGATAATCAGCAGCATGGATAATCAGCAGCATGGATAATCAGCAGCATGGATAATCAGCAGCATGGATAATCAGCAGCATGGATAATCAACAGCATGGATAATCAGCAGCATGGATAATCAGCAGCATGGATAATCAGCAGCATGGATAATCAGCAGCATGGATAATCAGCAGCATGGATAATCAGCAGCATGGATAATCAGCAGCATGGATAATCAGCAGCATGGATAATCAGCAGCATGGATAATCAGCAGCATGGATAATCAGCAGCATGGATAATCAGCAGCATGGATAATCAGCAGCATGGATAATCAGCAGCATGGATAATCAGCAGCATGGATAATCAGCAGCATGGATAATCAGCAGCATGGATAATCAGCAGCATGGATAATCAGCAGCATGGATAATCAGCAGCATGGATAATCAGCAGCATGGATAATCAGCAGCATGGATAATCAACAGCATGGATAATCAGCAGCATGGATAATCAGCAGCATGGATAATCAGCAGCATGGATAATCAGCAGCATGGATAATCAGCAGCATGGATAATCAGCAGCATGGATAATCAGCAGCATGGATAATCAGCAGCATGGATAATCAGCAGCATGGATAATCAGCAGCATGGATAATCAGCAGCATGGATAATCAGCAGCATGGATAATCAGCAGCATGGATAATCAGCAGCATGGATAATCAGCAGCATGGATAATCAGCAGCATGGATAATCAGCAGCATGGATAATCAGCAGCATGGATAATCAGCAGCATGGATAATCAGCAGCATGGATAATCAGCAGCATGGATAATCAGCAGCATGGATAATCAGCAGCATGGATAATCAGCAGCATGGATAATCAGCAGCATGGATAATCAGCAGCATGGATAATCAGCAGCATGGATAATCAGCAGCATGGATAATCAGCAGCATGGATAATCAGCAGCATGGATAATCAGCAGCATGGATAATCAGCAGCATGGATAATCAGCAGCATGGATAATCAGCAGCATGGATAATCAGCAGCATGGATAATCAGCAGCATGGATAATCAGCAGCATGGATAATCAGCAGCATGGATAATCAGCAGCATGGATAATCAGCAGCATGGATAATCAGCAGCATGGATAATCAGCAGCATGATAATCAGCAGCATGGATAATCAGCAGCATGGATAATCAGCAGCATGATAATCAGCAGCATGATAATCAGCAGCATGGATAATCAGCAGCATGGATAATCAGCAGCATGATAATCAGCAGCATGATAATCAGCAGCATGATAATCAGCAGCATGATAATCAGCAGCACAGATAAAGTGACATATCATCAGTCAAAGTGGCATCACAGTGATTATTCTGGTTAGATATTCATGAGTCTAACAGCCTCAGGGTAGAAGCTGTTCCTCAGTCTAGTGGTTCTACACTTAATGCTCCTCAATCTCCTGCCTGAGGGGAGTGGGGCAAAAAGTGTGTGTGTGCTGGGTGAGTGGGGTCCTTCATGATGCAGGTGGCTCTCTTCCTGCATTTGCCTGATGCTCCCCTCAGGCAGGAGGTTGAGGAGCATTAAGTGAAGAACACTAGACCAGAGCCATTCAACTAAACTGCTCAGGGGGGCACAGTTACTGGAAGCCAAGAGCTCATGGGTCGGACATCCAGCAGTTATTGTGATTAAATGTTTGCTTTATGGTTTAAAATCTACAAGTAGTTTTATTTAAAAATGAACCCATTGGTGGGCCAAACTGAGTTTATCTGTAGGCCTGATTTGGCCCCCGGGCCGCCAGTTGAACAGCCCCGCACTAGACTGAGGAACAGCTTCGATCCCGAGGTTGCTGAACTCATAAATTTTTAACAAGGACAATCACTGTGAAAAAAAAATCACCACTTGATTGTTGATATGTGCTGCTGACTATCCATGCTGCTGTGTTCATTCATACTCATCTGCTCACACAGACTCATGTTTGTGCTGCTGTTGTTCAGCTTATTGTTTTTGTACCATTAGTGACAAAAAAGGTTAAATCATTTCATCTGGACCAAACCTTCTTCTGTACCATTAGTGCTTTCTTAGTTTAGCATATTTCTTAGTTCATATCTTACTAATTACTGTTGTTCTTTACAATTTATACTTTTGCTGGATGAAACTGGAAAATATAAAGAAACCTTAACCTTGACATAACCTTGACATAGTCCAGTGTTGTCATCATTCTTTGTTGAAACCAGGTCTCTATTGTAAATGAGTCCTCGAGGTAAAAAAAAAAAAACGGCCTAAATATGGCGTATTCAATAATTATAGGCCAATATCCTTGTTACCACAGTTTTCAAAAATTCTAGAAAAACTATTTGTGACCAGATTGGATTAATTTATTGATAAACAAAATATTTGAAGTAGCAGTCAGTATGGGTTTAGAGGAAAAAACTCTACATCAATGGCTCTCATGGATTTAATGGAACAAATAACTAATGCTGTCGATCATAAACAGTACTGTGTTAGTGTTTTTGTTGATCTAAAAAAGCATTTGATACCATTGACCACACCATTCTCCTTGAAAAACTAAATAAATATGGTATTAGAGGACCAGCATTACAGTGGGTATCTAGCTATTTGAAAGATAGGAAACAGTTTGTGCAAATAAATGATGTTAGATCTGACCTCCGTGATATCACTTGTGGAGTTCCTCAGGGCTCTGTGCTTGGACCAAAGTTATTTATGTAAGAATGTGGCTCCCTCTGGTGGTCTGTCTTGCATGTTGTCTGTCTCAGGTTTGTGTGTCGTCTCGTTCTCAGGTGTTTATGATAGGTAATTAGTCTGTGTATATTAGTTTGCATTTGTGTGCATGTCTTTGTCGGGTCATTCGTCTTCCTCCCTGGTGTGTCATGTCTTTCATCATCATCATCATCATCATCATCATTATTATTATCACTATTCAATTTTATTCTGCGTTACTGCAAGCATGAGGTGAAACATTCAATTTCAGTAGGCCCTTGTGAAGTTGTTTACTTTCTGCCATAGTAAACACAATTGTTTGTGGGCTTCGTACCCCCAAGCGTTTTGATTGGATTGGGGGAAGTAGAACGTGATCATGTCCCAACCAATCAACGCCACTCTTGCTTATCGGGTAGCATGTGATCATGTCCTAACCTATCAACGCCACTTTTGCTTATCGGGGGAAGTAGCATGTGATCATGTCCCAACCAATCAACGCCTCTTGCTTTGCGCGCTTCGTTCAAATGTAGCTTTTTCCTATGTTCATCTGTCGGACAAGAAGGTCTTGTATCGGACTCAACGCTCTGGCTGTACTAAACTTGCTTTTTATTAGACATCGACTGGTCTGGATAATGACTGGACATTCAGAAGTTGAAGGTTCTGTTTTGTTTATTTGCAAGATGTTTTAGCTTTGTTCACTTGAATTAACACAACCTGCTGTGGCTAAAGCTAAGCTAACGATAAGCTAACAAGCTAAAACTGGTGTGTTACGTTGCTGAGGCAGATGAATTGAGGCAAGTAAAACACTGCAGGTTAGAATATGTTATTCTAGCATTTAAATAAGCCATATATGCTACAAGTTTTTTTTGTGTGGCTTTCTTCAAGTTGCTGGATGGTTTTTCAAGGAGACAAGGCCCCGCCTCCATGCACATGTTTGCATCACATCTACGTTAACATGCATGCGCTGACCAGCTAGCAGAACAATAACCGCAGCCAGGTCGAAATACTAATTTACTCGAAATACGTATTTCGGCAACATTACTGTTTTTGTGGCTGCTTCAGGCAGAAAACAAGAGGCTGAAGGAAGACTGTGAGAATGAGATATTAGATGCCTTGAGAAGTAATTTCTAACAAGTAATTTGAGTGAAGCAAGTGATAAGACACTGATTTTTAAAACCAAATATGGAATGGAGAACGCATTCTTTGAATGTTATATTTATTATTTAGATCAGTTTCCTCCTACTTCCTGTTCCTCCTTATATCTCAGCTCTTCATTACACAAATGACTAATGTAAATTTTGAATGGTCTCAAAACACTATAGTGACACACAATTTTTGTTCCTTTGCCCCTTGTTTGTTTTTTCTTTTACAGAGCTTCCAGCAGTTGTGAAACAGTTGAAAGATATGGTCGATCGGATCTCAGCACTTGCTTCCATCCACTCAACACCAACTGTACAGGCACCTGTTGCTCTACCCATCTCTGTTCAAGTGTTGTCTGACCCGGATGACATGGTAATTAACTGAATGCATGGATACTGTATGTTATTGATCCATTTGGGGAAACAGTTTTCTGATAATAATAATGAATTCAATTTATAATGCACTTTTCATTAATAAAAATCTCAAAGTGCTAATGATGATGATGTACGCTCGAGCGCTGACATGTTGATTCTGTCCAGTTTGTTTTCATAATCTGTAAGATAAAAAAAATCAGGTTTTCATGGGAATTATTCATAATAAATGTTTTTTTTTCTTTGTAGTTGGAATTATTCATAATAAATGTTTTTTTCTTTGTAATTTGTTTTAAACAAAGTTCTTGGAAGAAAGTTTGTTTTGAAGAATTAGAGCCGTTATCAAAAAATGATTGAAATGTTACAAAACTTTTGACTTTTTTTTTTTTAACGCCAGATTTAGGGAAAAATTTACCGTGTTTTTGGACTATAAGTCGCAATATCAATGAACAAGTCTGTTTTCATGCATACGGCATGGCACATACAAACATAAGCCAAACTTTATTAAACTCTTTCACAAGAACCACATAAAATCAGTTCGAGGTCCGTAAGCACAACCAGAATTAATAATTAATACATAAGGCGCACCTGTTTATAAGACTCATTGTCAATTTTTGAAAAAATTAAAGGATTTTAAATGCACCTTAGTCTAAACCTTTTTTTGTGTGTGTTAGGCTCTGTGTAATGGCAAACACCCTTTTATAGAAAAAAAAAAAGTTCAGTATCTTAACTCAAGGGTTCCCAAACTTTTCCATGCCACGGCCCCTTCAAACAGCATTCTGGCTGAGGTACACCTCGCAAACCCACAAACAATGATATGTAAAGAAACATCAGCTTTTAGAAGGTTTTAAAATGTTATTCACTATATTCAATTATTTATTACAGCTGCTCAGCATAAAAATATTAACATGTTTTAAACACTGTACTGTATTCTATTCCCACTGGAAAGAAACAACTTTTCAACTAACTGTTGACCAGAAGAACAAAACAAAATAAATGTAACTTCTCTTTCAAGCGTGTTTATCTGGAAATGACAGCTACAGATTGCCCTAGTGGGCAATTTTTTATTACCATTTTTTAATTTTTGCTTAAAAAAAAATCATTCCCTCCAGCTTTCTGGGGCCACCTAGCGCCCCCTGGTGGCCCCCTAGGGGGCTGCAGCCCCCACTTTGAAAAACTGGTTTACAAAACCAATGCCTGAACATGATTTATCACAGATTTTGCTTTTTGTTTAATTTGAGGTTTGACACACTGTCTACATAAAGATTAGAATCCAAAGAGTTTTATTCACTGACACAAAGACAAACATTTATCCAACATATATATCATGATTAAAACACTAAACTCTGTGATTTATTCTTTAAACGTTACAAAGGGCCAGTACCTTCAGTTTACAGTGTGACGTGACTTCAACACACTGCTTGAGTTACATTTCACACACGTGCACTGAACGTTTTAACAAGAACTTTTCTATTTGAAGCTCCTCCAGTATAGAGTCTTGTTGGTTGAGCTGCTGTGAAGCTACATGAGGTTTCCCATCATCACCACTGGTTTGGACAAGAAGGAACCAGTGGAGGTCGTCTGTGAGAAAGGACCACAAACATAATTTTTTCCAGTTTCTGATTCTGTGGAAAACTTATTTCAAAAGAACAAAAAGACTTCCCGTCAACAGTACAAAATACACCCATCAATAAATGGTCGGATTAATCAAAATACAAAAACCTGAATTCCCTCAAACAGTCCAGAATGTTAAATATACATGCAATTGTAGTGGGGTGAAAGGTCAAGTTCACTGATAATTGTGATGTTCATGGTGTAAAGCAGGGCTGTTTAAATTGCTCAGGGGGCCACAGTTACTGAAAGCCAAGAGCTCAGGGGCCGGACATCCAGCAGTTATTCTTATTAAGTTTGTTTTACGGTTTAAAATGTAGTTTTGTTGAAAAATAAACCCATCGGTGGGCCTGATTTGGCCCCCGGGCCGCCAGTTGAATGGCCCTGGTGTAAATCCTCAAACCGTTCAGTTAAACATGAAAGTGCAGCTATCGAGTGTGAAGAACATGCTGATCCAAACCACTCTGATCAGTCGTAGACTTCACAAGTACCACTCAAGATTTCAGTGGTGGAAATGGCCTTTATAAAAATAAGACCCAGTATGGAGCCTTAGGCTAATGATGTTTTTGATCCTAAACGTGTGGCCAACTGGACAAACAACTTTGTTGTGGACTGTTAATGTTATGGATGGACAGATGGGACAATCTAGGTCAGGTCTGCAACGTTTTGAGTCATTTTTGCCACGTTGCTTACTACGGTAATTACCGGTAAGATGTCTCCAGAGCCGCAAAACTCTGTGTCCTGTCAACTGGTGGCCCATGGGCCACCGAGATTGTTGGAGATGGTTTTTCTAGCCAGTGGGGTGAAATTATAAAACGAAAAATGCCTATCAACATTGATATTTTAATATAAAAGAAAAGACCAGATTCATATTAACAATGAAATATATACTTTAACAATTTTATAAAAATTGAAACACTGAACTCTGCAGGCCTGTGCGAGTTCTCAGAACGTTTCTGCACCAAAAAATCCTGTGACCTGACTGAAAATTGTTACTGGGTAAATCTAAATACGTTTATTTACTTTGTTTTTTGTGCTTTATTCTTAGTGTTATCAGAGTTATTCCTTCTCAGCAGCTTGTCTTAAAGATATTCTGGTGGTTTTGAGAAAGACCACGCTGTGAGACTGGAAGTCGACTTGCTAACAAACTGCTAGCATGATGTATTCCACGTTGCGTTTGTGCTATCCTTCACATATTTGAAAATGACAGGAAATCGGATAAAACTGCTTTCATTGTTGGTAATAATTTAAATAAAATTCAGTTTGATGTTAGTTTTGGTCAAAGCCTGAACGAGCCGCTGCAGAGGGACCAAAAAGCCACATGTAGCTCCAGAGCCGCAGGTTGCAGACCCCTGGTCTAGTGGGGAAAAGATTTGACACGTCCATGTTACTCTGTCGATCTGGACCGCAGACAAGGTTTTAACAAAGGGGTCGCCTGTGACCTCACCCTTTGACCCAATGACCTTGAAATTCACAGGCATCAACCTTGACCTATGAGGTGTCCAGTTTGACATTTCTGTGTTAAAGGGTTATTTTAAGGTCCGAAATCATCAACTTCCACCCAATATACAGAAAATGTTTTGTGACAGAGAGGGGGGTTATAATTTAAGAGGTGAAGGACATTTTAAAAAACAATGTATTAGAACAACCAGGAAGAGTTTTTATTTGTGGGTGTGTGGAGTAAATGTATGGAATGGATTGAATGATGAATTTAAAATAAAGTACAAATATAAACCAGCTTTAAAAACGATTTAAAAAGGAGCTTATTGCAAAATATGTTCTATGAGAGTTTTAAATTCTATAAATGCTATTGATGATGTAGTGTTTAAATAATTGTATATCTTTAAACATCATGTAAAGTGGAAACAAGTTGTCTCGTTTTGATATTTTGACAGTTAATTGATTATAAATTGATGAGTATGAAAGGGGCAGGACATTATAAGATACTGTATCTTCTACCTGCTCCTTTTCGAACGGAAAACATAAAATTTGCATGTCACTTGGGCGTAGTTATTTGTTTTAACTTTTATTTTTTTTGTTGTGTTATCCTATTTTATTTCTTTTTTGATTGTCTTTTCAAAATAAATAAATAAATAAAATAAATCATAAGAGCTTGGACAAGATATTGTCCACTGGCAGACAGCGCCGTAACTCCATCTTGGGACAGGTCTGTCTGGAACAGCCTTAAAGCAACTAAACAGACCATAGTGTGCTGCAAGCAGCGACTAGTTGCCATGGTGACCACCGCTTCATCGTAGAATGAGGACAGTGATGCTGAGCTGCATACAAAGCAGAGAAACATTTGTGTTCTGCTCAGCTGCTCTCGTACTTGTATCAGGCAGATGTTGAGGTTTTGACCTGAAGTGAAACTCTTTACACCGCTGGACGTCTGCACAACAGAAAGGACGGCTGCACCGCAGGTACGTTTGTGCACAGAAAACAACAAAAAAGCACGCCGCAAGAAAACTCACCAGGATCTTTTTTTATTCACTTCATCTCTTGAAAGAAGCATTATTTCCTCTTTTTTAAATCCTAATTATGGTTTAAATTCTGATGAGAGTTTACAGAGTATTTTAAAGTAACTTGCGGGTGTTCTTACATCAACAACTTGAAGTCAGCACGATTCCTCAGCATTCTGACTTCTTGGTCCATAAAAATAACACAATAAACTTCATCCTTACAGTAAAAATACTGTAAAGAAAAAAAAAAACACTTACCGGTACTTGGCAAACAGACGGAAGTAAATAAATCTCACAAATGAATTTAATTTCAAGAAGCCTGCTTGAAGCTAAGAAATCTAATTTTATGAAAAAGTCAAACATAGAAGTGCTTGGGGTTTAAAGTTCCTCATAAAACATCAGAAACTCGGATATTACTAATTTATATTACACAATATAAAATACAAATCATACAGTTTAAAGGTTTTGAAGATGACTGAAAGTTTTTTTTTTTTAACAAGATTTATCAAACGTATTTCAAATTTATACTAAACCCATCATATTTTAAAAAAAGAGGTTGAATTTACATACAACACGTCATGAAATCGCAGACTAAAGGAGAATCGTTTTACCGATGCAGTAGTCAGAAATTCAAACGGAGTAAATGGAGTTACTGGTATTTTTGCTTGAACGTGTAACCAGAGTGTGAGCGGGCCGGTCAGACCAGGTGCTTCTAGTCGAGCAGCGAGGGCTCTGAAGGACGAACGACGGTGGGTCTGTTGGGTGCAGCCGGGGGTCTTCTGCTGCAGGAAGACGACAGAGAGGAGGTGGGGGAGAGGGGGGAGGAGGAGGAGACGTGGAATATTGTCATTTAGTCACACATCAAAACCCAGAATGTAAAGAACAATCCTCCAGCTCTGAACAGACGATCTAATGTGACAGAACCGCTGTCACAACGTGTTGCATGATGGGACTCGCAGTTTCCTGTGCTTGTTACCATGGTAACCAGGTCACCTTTTGTTTGGTTGTAGAAGGGGAAAAAATATAGCAAGGGAAAGGGGACTTTAGACGGGAAGAAAAACACTTTTAATCACAAGAAGCAAGAAAATTAAAACTCCATCAGATTTTAAAATAATTTTAATTTTGACTCGAGTGGAGGATTTTTGTGTGAGCTTAAAAGTTACACATCTAAAGAAGCTTACATACAGCTTCAAAGTGGTTTAGTTAGCAGAAATATGATGTTACACAGTTTCAAGTCTTCTGTTTTTGGTCCAATTATTAAAAGAAATCTGCAATAAATTATTAAAAGATATATTTAACTGTGTTTTAATGGTAATATTCATCACAATCAGGACTTTTTAGCACCTGCTGCTGAAGGCAATACTGTTCGTGTTGTTTGTGTTAACTTGTTTGTAGCGTAACTAAATATCTGAATGGATACAGTATTACTGAAACTCATAAAGTGGCTCTTCATCCACGACTGATATAAAATGACTGCTGAGCTAACCGACCACTGAAAACACATAAATGGTTATACATGTCAATACTGAGCCAGAATGTGATGCAGTAATAGCTGAGAGTGTGAATTTTGTGTCAAATTGCACATTTGTTTATTTTCAAGATTTATCTAAAAGGCTTTAACTTCAATATGTCTCAACAGAAGGAGATCTCAGTTTAAAACTCTGCCATGAAAGGCAACAAACATTAAGCGTTTCTTCAAGAAATGCTAGGTTTACAATTTTTGTTGTTTGTATTAAACACAGATTGTTACAAAGTCATCAAAAATAAAAATAAATCTTAAGGTTCATACTGGTTTTCTTGCAAGAGAACCCATTTCCAGAGCAGGCAACATCATCAAAGCAAGTAAACAAAATAGTAAACAAACCATCAAATTTCAAGTTACGCGTCATCAACTTCCTGTTTGTTATACAGTACTAAAGGTGTGTGTGTGTTTGTTTCAGGTTACATTGTGGGGACCAACTGCCTGGTCCCCATAAGGATAAGTCTCGTAGGGGGGGTTAGGGTTAGGTGTACTAGTAATGGTTAGGTTTAAGGTCAGGGTTAGGCCGTAGAAATTAATGAAAAATGAATGGAAGTTGATGCAAAGTCCCCACAAAGTCAGAATTACAAGAACGTGTGTGTGTGTGTGTGTGTGTGTGTGTGTGTGTGTGTGTGTGTGTGTGTATGTGTGTGTGTGTGTGTGTGTGTGTGTGTGTGTGTGTGTGTACCTGGGAATTCCTGGCGGCAGAGCGGGAGGCACGCGACCTGGCCTGGATGGAACAAGCGGCACCGAAGAGTTGGTATCGCCTGCGTAGGCCGACGGAGGGCCCGGCCGAGAGGGAACGGGTGGAGCTCCGAATGCTGGAGAGGGGTTGAGAGGTGGAGGTGGACCGGGGGTGGGGCCCCTCGCTGCTGGGGGTCTGTTGGGAGGGGCTGCCGTGGATGTGACTGGACGAGCCGCCGAGGGAGGACTGTGACAAAAAGACCAAATGTTACAGAATCATTTTCTCACGCCCGTCAACAAACAACCACACAGCGATCTATAGCAGTGGCCCGGACAAGCAAAGACCTTGGATAACGTTTGACCTTGATTTGTGACCTTGACCGTGAAGCTTGGGTGATGACAAGTGTACGGACACTCCCGTCTAGTGAAGATGCACGTGTATGAAGTTTTGTTTAATTATCTTGAGTGGACCAGAAGTTATGGGCATAAAAACGCTAAAATAATCAGATTGATTTCCTCACAATTCGAAAATTATAAATAAATAAAAAAAATGCATAATTTGGATTTAGTTTTGGTTTTTAATGTCAAAATATATTTTAGATAAAATTAATAAAAACTCAGACTAGTACTATCATTACAGTCCTTAAACTCGGAGCTCTACCTGCTTAAACAAACAAACAAACAAACAAATAAACAGGCAGCTCTACATGTTTGTGCAGCTAGTTTCACATGATCAGTTATTAAATGACCTCTGGTGGACATTTGTATAAACTAAGTTTTTGAACAGACAGAAGGCAGCAAAAACAACAACAATTTTAAACTTAATATAAAGTAATTATATTTACATTAAACATTAAGTTTGTTTAAACCTTTCCTTTACTCGAGAATCGTTTGCATCACCTGATAGAGATGTTCTTTAAACATTTTGAACTTTTCAATATGTTTTATTCGTTTGAATAACTTTCCTCACCTCACGTCTTTGGCCATCCAGGTGTCGTCTACGGGTGGGGGTACGGGAGTAGAAATGGTGGTGGTGCTGATGTCTCCGATGATGACGAGCGCCTCCTTCAGAGCGTGGTACATCCTCAGCATCTCGTCTCTCCTCTGAGCCTTCTCCGCCGACTCCTCCATCAAACTGCCCTGGTCTCCGGCTGAGTACAGGTAGGCCAGCAGCTCCGAGTGGATGAAGTCCTTCGTCTGAAAGAGGAGAAACAAAAATGAAACATTTTGAAGTTCAGAGAAAATACCAACATCTCATCTTTAAATCGGATTAAAACTCGTTTAATCCAGTACATGCTTCTGACCTTTGACTGGCTCAAAATCACCTGTTTATTTTCTAACCATGTTAGATCACATCCTGCAACTAGACAAATTTAATTTCCTGCAAAAATGCAGTGTATGCTTATTGCAGAACTTGCTGAAAACCAGCTGAAATTAGCTTAAAAGCATGCTGAAATGTAGCTGAAAAGAACTACCGGTAGCCTAAATTAGCAGAAATCAGAACAAATTTTAGGAAATTAGCAAAGAAAAAGCTGAAATTAGCAACAACAACAAAAAAGATGAAAAGGCAGAAAGACGCTTAAACTACAAGAAGGAAGTGGAAAGAACTGTAAAAA
>JBBPBX010068232.1:0-16543 GCA_038048925.1 Garcialebias charrua
TTCATCACATGTACCACATGCGGTGCAAATGACAATAAAGACTCTCTGACTCTGACTCTGATTTTAAATAAACAGCACTCTACAATAAATAAACTATACTAACAATAATAAAAATCTTAATAAATACAATAACAGTCAGAACAATAAGCAGCAACAGACTGTTTACAATCTAACTAATCAAGTTTTTGTTCAGTAGCAGCAGTGTGGCTGTATTTGTCCTCATTACTGTACTCACAACTTCTTCTTGGTGGGACAGGTGGGACTGTGGGAACAGTTCAGAGTTCAGTTCAGTCATCACTTAGCTGCAGGTGGATTTACCTCTGTCACAGACTGGAAATAAAAAACAAAAGAGATAAAAAAAAACAAGTTAATAAGATTATGATAAAAAAAAAAGATTATTTAGATAATAATAAAACAATACCTCTTGAACAATTGAATCTCTCACTCTTCATCATCATGGCAGGCAGGGCTTTAATCTGGTCCAGGGCTTGTTGTTGACAACATCAGTTAGTTTTTTCATAAAGAGCTGAACTTTTTGAAGTGTTGACGTGATGAATGTCTCATAGCGACGCTCAGTAACTTTAAAACCTGCGCATATAACAACGTTCAGACAGATTCAGAGATTTAAAAACTCATACAGCTTGTGTTATTGCTCTGGACCGCTGTGATTACCTGATGAAGGAGTTTTAATGCAGCTCTTCGTTCACGTTCGGATGAAGTTTTAATACAGCTGCTGTTCACGTTCGGATGACAGTTTCCAGCGCGTTCACGTGACGTGTTGCTGCTGCGTCACGCACTCAGCTGCTGCAGAGTCTTCATGAAGCAAAGTCCACACAAGCTGCGCGTGCGCTCATCTTTTGAAGAAAGCTATAACGTTCAAAAACAGGAGACCGCACGAGATGCTAACGGCTAAATGCTGCGCGTGCCACGCGAAAATAGGTCCGTGCTGAAACGCGCCCAGGAAATTTTGTTCCGCGGTGCATATATTCCCCTGTTAAGAACGTTTAATGAGTGAAAAAATAACCGAAACGGTACGCAGGTGGACCGAACCGAACGTGGTGTACCGAAACGGTTCGGTAAACCCATTACAACCGTTACATGCCTAATATATATATATATATATATATATATATATATATATATATATATATATATATATATATATATATATATATATATATCCATCCATCCATCCATTTTCTTCCGCTTATCCGGGGTCGGGTCGCGGGGGTAGCAGCCTAAGTAGGGAGGCCCAGACTTCCCTCTCCCCAGCCACTTGGAGCAGCTCCTCTGGGGGAATCCCAAGGCGTTCCCAGGCCAGCCGAGAAACATAGTCCCTCCAGCGTGTCCTGGGTCTTCCTCTGGGTCTCCTCCCGGTGGGACATGCCCGGAACACCTCACCAGGGAGGCGTCCAGGAGGCATCCTAACCAGATGCCCGAGCCACCTCAACTGGCTCCTCTCGATGTGGAGAAGCAGCGGCTCTACTCCGAGTCCCTCCCGGATGACTGAGCTTCTCACCCTATCTCTAAGGGAGAGTCCAGCCACCCTGCGGAGAAAACTCATTTCAGCCGCTTGTATCCGAGATCTTGTTCTTTCGGTCACAACCCAAAGCTCATGACCATAGATGAGGGTGGGAACGTAGATCGATCGGTAAATTGAGAGCTTTGCCTTTTGACTCAGCTCTCTCTTCACCACGACAGACCGGTACAGCGCCCGCTTCACTGCGGACGCTGCACCTATCCGCCTATCGATCTCACGCTCCAGTTTTCCCTCATTCGTGAACAAGATCCCGAGATACTTAAACTCCTCCACTTGGGTAAGGACCTCCTCCCCGACCCGGAGAGGGCACGCTACCCTTTTCCGGCTCAAGACCATGGCCTCGGATTTGGAGGAACTGATCCTCATCCCGGCCGCATCACATTCAGCTGCAAACCGCTCCAGCGAAAGCTGTAGATCACGAGCTGATGAAGCCAATAGGACCACATCATCTGCAAAAAACAGAGAAGCGATTCTAAGGCCACCAAAACGGATCCTCTCAACACCTTGGCTGCGCCTAGAAATTCTGTCCATAAAAGTTATAAACAGAATCGGTGACAAAGGGCAACCTTGGCGGAGTCCAACTCTCACCGGAAACGAGCCTGACTTACTGCCGGCAATGCGGACCAAGCTCTGACACCGGTCGTACAGGGACCTAACAGCCCATATCAATGGGCCTGGTACCCCATACTCCCGGAGTACCCGCCACAGAACCCCCCGAGGGACGCGGTCGAATGCCTTTTCCAAGTCTACAAAGCACATGTAAACTGGTTGGGCAAACTCCCACGCACCCTCCAGGACCCTGTTGAGGGTGTAGAGCTGGTCTAGTGTTCCACGACCAGGACGAAAACCACACTGCTCCTCCTGAATCCGAGGTTCGACTATCCGACGGACCCTCCTCTCCAGAACCCCTGAATAGACCTTACCAGGGAGGCTTAAGAGTGTGATCCCTCTATAGTTGGAACACACCCTACGGTCCCCCTTTTTGAATAGGGGAACCACCACCCCAGTCTGCCAATCCAAGGGAACTGCCCCCGATGTCCACGCGATATTGCAGAGTCGCGTAAGCCAACACAACCCCACAACATCCAGAGCCCTAAGGAACTCAGGACGAATCTCATCCACCCCCGGAGCCTTGCCACCGCGGAGCTTTTTAACCACCTCGGCGACCTCAGCACCAGAGATTGGAGAGCCCGACCCAAAGTCCCCAGGCTCCGCTTCCTCAGTGGAAGACGTGCCAGTAGGATTGAGGAGGTCTTCGAAGTATTCCGCCCACCGACTCACAACATCCCGAGTTGAGGTCAACAGCACGCCATCCCCACCATAAATGGTGTTGGTCGCGTACCGCTTTCCCCCCCTGAGACGCCGGATGGTGGACCAGAATCGCCTCGAAGCCGTACGGAAGTCATTCTCCATGGCCTCTCCGAACTCCTCCCACGCCCGAGTTTTTGCCTCAGCAACCACCCGAGCCGCATGCCGCTTGGACTGCCGGTACCTATCTGCTGCTTCCGGGGTCCCACAGGCCAAAAAGGCCCAATAGGACTCCTTCTTCAGCTTGACAGCATCCCTCACCGCCGGTGTCCACCACCGGGTTCGAGGGTTGCCACCACGACAGGCACCAACAACCTTGCGGCCACAACTCCGATAAGCTGCCTCGACAATAGAGGCGCGAAACATGGCCCACTCGGGCTCAATGTCCCCCGCCTCCCTCGGAACGTGTTCAAAGCTCTCCCGGAGGTGGGAGTTAAAGCTCCGTCTTACGGGAGACTCTGCCAGACGTTCCCAGCAGACCCTCACAATACCTTTGGGTCTACCAGGTCCAGAGGTGGGTAGAGTATTCAATTTTTTTACTCAAGTAAAAGTATTGTTACTTGAACCAAATATTACTCAAGTAAAAGTAGTGAGTAGGCATCCAAAAATTTACTTGAGTAAAAGTAATAAAGTACTTTGATTATAACCTACTCAAGTAGTGAGTAACTGCGGAGTACCATCTCGTGTCGTTAAATTATAACATGCAAATGGATTTACAAGGAAACATAACTTTTAATGAGACTGAACATACATTGTTATAAATAAAAACACAAAGGCAATACCAGCCAAAAGGATTTAGAAATAAACCACTTATCTTTTACATTGTTGTACATAAAAAAAAAACACAAAGGCAACTGTAGCCCAAATAATTCTGCTAAATAATAATAAACTTGACTTTCTGCAAAACTTTAATTCTACCAGTAAATGTTGGAACTCATTTTCTTACATTTTGACATCCTATAAACAGCACTAACTGTTTACCAGAATCTCCGACGTCACTCAACATGGCCCGCGCGGAGAGTTTGTTGTGGTCACGTGACTGGTTGGCTTCACTTGATTGGTTACATGTCAGGTGACAATAAGTTACGCAATAATTTTGCTGCAAATGTTTTTACATACTTGAAACAAAAGTAACTGTAGCGATCGGCAGAAAGCCCATAGTAACTGAGTAAAAGTTGCGGTTTTCTCCCCTAAAATTTACTCAAGTAAAAGTACAAGTCTTTCACATTTAAACTACTCTCACAAGTA
The DNA here is from genome assembly GCA_038048925.1 of Garcialebias charrua. Taxonomy (NCBI): domain Eukaryota; kingdom Metazoa; phylum Chordata; class Actinopteri; order Cyprinodontiformes; family Rivulidae; genus Garcialebias; species Garcialebias charrua. Next base: position 4,097 of record JBBPBX010068232.1, read on the forward strand.
CAATTTTCTCAAAAAGCTACTTAAGTAAATGTAACTGAGTAAATGTAACTCGTTCCTACCCACCTCTGGCCAGAGCCTCCGCCTCGTCAACAGGTCACGAGGCTGGCAGGAAACTATTTTTACTCAAAGCAACAGGCCGCCACGAGGCAAAGGATGCCCGTGTTCCCGGACATCCTCACAGAACTAACTCGCACCTGGACTCAGCCCAGAACTTCCATGCTCTTACCACTTTCACAGTTCCTCGACGTGGACGGGATGGATGAGGTGGGAATAGCCAACGTGCCTCAAATTGAGGACACACTGGCGTCTCACCTGGCTCCCAAGTCATCCGGGACAAAACCAACTCTTCCCAACAAAGCTTGTCGAGCTTCGGCTTCTCTGCTGAAGAAATGCTAAAGAGCTCAGGGACTCGCGGCGCGCGCTATGAACGCGTCTGCGTTGATGCAGGCTTACCTGGCTGAAAAGTTGCAACAGCTCCAGGTAACGACGGACAAGCAAGCTGCCGCTGACTTGCTGGATGAAGCCCGCAGGGCAACAGACTTCGTGCTCTGCATGATGGGGACAGCCGCTGTTGCTCAAGGCAGAGGCATGGCGGAAGTGGTCATCGCGATAAGCCATCTGTGGATGACTTTAACTGATCTCCCCGAGGGACAAAAGGTGCCTTTTCTCCACCACTCGATAGAACCAACAGGATTGTTTGGAAAAGCTTGGGATCGAATTCAGACCAAGCTGGACCAAAGGCGCAAACAGGCTGAAGCTCTCCGGGTGGGCATTCCCAGGAAAAGCTTCACCCCCCCCAGGGAGTCTGTTGGAGGCAGACCTGCGCAGCCTCGACACCGCTCGGCAATGCATGCCCCACCGCAGAAGCGGCCGGCGTACGAGGATGAGCATTGGCAGAGACCACCGCCGGGCCCACCTCGCACCGAACACTCATGGAGCAAAAACAGGTTTGTCCCCCGCCAGGCGGTCAGACACAGGGCCTCCTCAGCGAACCAGGACGCCAGACAAAAGCGTGCCTGATGAACCAGGTTCACGTCTTGACTTTACACGATCACCCGCCCACGCGGTTCGGGAAATTATCTCTTCATATCCAGACTTTATTTGTAGCACAGTACAAAAAGCTGGTAACTCTGTTGCATGCACAAATCATGTTTTTCCTGCTGTGAGTGACATAAAGTCATATATGTCGTTACACATAAGCACGAATAAAGCTAAAAAAAAGCTCCTCTCTGTTTCATTGACTCTCAAAAAAACAAAAACAAAAACAAACAACAACAAAACACAAGTAACTTCAGCAGAACAGGGGCCTCATGTATCAACGGTGCGTACGCACAAAAACCTTGCGTACGCTATTTTCCACGCAAAACTCCGTATGTATCAAAACAGAACTGAACGTGGAAATGTGCGCAGCTCCACGGCAACTCCAAGGCTGGCGTACGCACGTTTCTGTGGTTTTGGTTCCATTGGCGACACCTAGAGGTGATTCTGAGAAACTGTTCATGATGTGAAAATCATTATTGTTCACACCAAACACACATGATTAACAATTATTACATCCACATGGACGCAATTAGAATATAACTATTCTATGATTTGGTTAATTATAACATTTTGTTGCTTATGTATAAGGCACATAAAGGCATGTTGCCTGACAATATTCAAACACATTTTGTTAAAAGAGAGAGTGTATATTTTCTTAAAGGAATTGAGATGTTTGTGAAGCCTTATTTTAGTACAGGTAGTCCCCGACTTACGAGCGAGTTCCGTCCCTAGGGGGCGCTCGTATGTCAAAAATTCGTAAGTAGGATCACATAGTAAAAAAAAAAATATTTTTTTTTTTTTTTTACTTTTTTTTTTTTTATTTTTTATAAATGAATACATGTACAGTACTGGACAGTCACCAAGCACTTAGCCTATCCTAACACAGTTTTTAAAGATGAAGGAATAAGTTGAATTGTCTCCCTTTCACATAAAGGGAGCAAGCTCCCTATGGAGCCTGCAGGGAGGAGGGAGACAATTCAACTGACTCCTTCATCTTTAAAAACTGTGTTAGGATAGGCTAAGTGCTTGGTGACTGTACAGTACTGTACATTTATCTATTTATTAAAAATATACAGTATATACAGTATTTTTATTTTTTATTGTTTTTTATTTATAAATAGATAAATGTACAGTACTGTACAGTCACCAAGCACTTAGCCTATCCTAACACAGTTTTTAAAGATGAAGGAGTCAGTTGAATTGTCTCCCTCCTCCCTGCAGGCTCCATAGGGAGCTTGCTCCCTTTATGTGAAAGGGAGACAATTCAACTTATTCCTTCATCTTTAAAAACTGTGTTAGGATAGGCTAAGTGATTGGTTACTGTCCAGTACTGTACATGTATTCATTTATAAATAAAAAAAAGTAAAAGTAAAAAAAAATAAAAAATAAAAAAAAGATTATTATTTTTTAATGAGATGCATGCTCTTAAGTCCGGGACCTCGTAAGTCAGAGCGCTCGTAAGCCGGGGACTACCTGTACTAGTTTGAAGGAACGATCCACAATAATTCAGGGAATAGGATTGTGGAATGGTTTGGAAGATACTGTTAAGAATGCCAGATCACTGTGTACATTTAAGAGACTGATAAAGACGAGTTTCTTGGAAGAATATGGGAATCGTTAATACATACAGTATATCTACTTAAGTTGTTGTCTGATTTGATTAAGATGTTTGAGTTTTTATGTTTTTAATTTAGCTAGATTATTTTCTTTTTGAAATAAAATTTTATATATATAATTTGATTTACATTAGAATTGAGTAAAAAGGGGCAGTTTTCATAAGACTAGTTCTTCTTCTGCCACCTTTCATTTTATTTAATTTACTTTTTGTTATTGTATTGTATGTATAATTGTCATGTTTTTAAATGAAATGAATAAATTTTCAAAAAAATAAAAATAAAAAACAAAATAACCTGCAAAAGATATACTGTAAAAAACAGAAAGACTGAATAGTCTTGCACAGCTTCAATTCTTGTTTTTTGGTTATATTTAGCTGTTTTAGCAGTTGAAAAACGTGATGCATGATGGGACAAGACGACATTCCTCTGGTGCAGGGCATATTTAAATGAATTTGCATATTTATATGGAGGCGTGTCAAAGGCGGAGTCGGCCACTCTCTCATGTGCGCTCAATTCCACGTTGATTGTGATGTACAAAAGCAATGTGCGTGGATTCCGGCGTACGCACAGTTTGATACATCTGGATTTTTTTGTGCGTACGCCGTTTTCTGGATTTGACCGTACGTCACTTTTCAGTAAGAAGTCCACGCAAGTCTTTGTACATGAGGCCCCAGGTCCCTCTGGCCTGCCAGCCATCATAAAGGGAGGGGGCCGTATCCCCCCTCTCCCTCACGGCTCACGGGGTGTTAGCCTAATTAATGAGCCCCAGCAGGGTGTCTCTGCTCCGTCTGTAGTGGACAGGTACAGAGGCGTCTGCAAGCAGGCCCCCCACCCCTCATGGAGACAGGTGAGGGGGGTCACGTGCTCCAGCCCCCGCTCCATTGTGAACGACGGGGTGGTCAATACACTAACCAAGCAAACACGTGACATGGCCGCGCCGACAGAATCTAACGACGGGGAGGGGGGCACGTCAGAAGCCCACAGGCAACCACAAGCTTCACACGTTCACAAAAGCAATTGTGTTCAAACTGCTGTGTGCGTAAACAAATCAGAGCTGAATCAGATTCCTTTTCCTGTTATTCAAAGGGAACTGGGCTCTCTATCACCAAACAATTTAAAGTCTGCCAAGCACAAAGAATCATCTCCGCGTTCTCACGTTGCAGCTGTCCCTTTATCATTAATGTGCGACACGCAATGTCCAAGCAGTGATCCGGCAGCACGTGACCTTTCTCGCTGTGCTGGTTCAGCTCTGCTCTTAAACAATATTCCCCCAACGGGTGAAACACAGACACCGGCCGGTTTGTCTGGTTCCAACGCTCTGTTAAGGCAGAGGACCAGTAAACTAGGCCCATCCAGGAAACAGATTGGGGTCAGGAGATCTACTCGTTTACAAAACTCGCAACTTCTCAGTCCCATGACCCCAAACAAGGAGAGAGAAAACAGACATTCTGCTCCACTTCTGTCTAATAAGGACGACAGGTTGCATCTGTCCTCGATCACTCTCGATCAGAGCAGCCTGGTAGCACATCGACAAAAAGGCCTTCTCCCCAACTTGGTTGACCCCCAGGGGGTCACAGCTTCCAGGGCCCCTGGAGGGGAACTGGATACACCAAATGCTCTTCTTCAGGGTCAAACTATGTCACCAGAAGAAGTAGTCTCGCCGCTTAGGCTGAGAGCTGTTAAAATTTTCAGCTTGTTGGCAGAAAAGTAAGAACCATCCAAAATGCCCGTGCTGTATCAACACAGTCTCTACGCACAGAAGTGGCATATTTTTGAAGCTTGGTGCACAGAAAGAAATATTATTTGTTACTCGTGCGACCTGGCTTGGCGCCTGACCTTCCTTCAGGACTTACTGGAAAAAGGTTGTTCTTTCTCAACGATTAAAGTTTTCCTATCGGTTATTTCAGCCTGTCACGAAGGCTGGGGACACAGGACACCTGGTGCGTATCCAATCATAATAAGATTTATGAAGGGTGTGCTAAGAATGAAACCACCCAGCAGGATCCTGACCCCTGGTTGGGATCTTAGCCTGGCCTTGGAGGCTCTCTGTGATCCTCCATTCGAGCCACTGAGCGAGGTTAAGATAGATTTGTTATCTTATAAAACCGCTCTACTCTTGGCCATTTGCTCGGCGAAATGCGTGGGTGACCTCCATGCATTGTCTGTACATCCAATGTGTACCAGATTCGCCCCTGACGGGTCAAAGGTCACCCTAAGGCCTAATCCTGCATACATCCCCAAGGTCTTGACTTTGAACCATAGGAGTCTGGACTTTGATCTCTCCTCCTTCCCACCTGCTCCTGTCCTCACTCAGGAACAGGAAAGGCTGAAGGCTCTCTGCCCCGTGTGAGCTTTACGCACTTACATGCAGAGAACAGCCGAATGGAGAAAAACAAATCAACTGTCCGTATGCTTTGCAGCTCTTGCTACTGGAAAGGCCCTATCAAAACAACGCCTCTCACATTGGGTGACTGAGGCCATTAAAAGGGCGTACAGTAGCAAAGGTCAACAGGTGCCCTCTGGAGTGCACGCTCACTCGACTAGGGGCTTGGCCACTTCGTGGTCACTGTTCAAGGGTGTACCAGTTGATGACATTTGTGCTGCTGCGAACTGGAGCTCATTAAACACTTTTGCAAAGCATTACAGTTTGGATGTTACTGCGTGTGATGTCACTCAGCACTCAAGTGTTATTTATTTATTCATGAGTCTACCCTGAGGCTGTCAGACTCATGAATAAATAAATAACAAGAATAAACACTGCAAAATATCACATCATGTTGATGCTGATCTGTTTCTTGTTGCTGCGTTTCACCTGTGACCATCTGCTCATAATGACTCATGTTCGTGCTGCTGTTTATAACGATGTTTTTCTACTACATTAGGGCTTAGAGTATTACTAGCTGATGCTTCTCTTAGTTAATCCTAGAATGTTATTACTGTTTTTCTCTTGCATTTGTTGTTTCTCTTGTAGTTGTTGTTGGATGTAACTGGGACCCCGTGTACATAATTTCGTTTTCATCACATGTACTACATGCGGTGCAAATGACAATAAAGACTCTCTGACTCTGACTCTCTCTGACTCAGGCTGTTCTTTCTAACACACAGTAGAAAGTAGCCTTGAGATGCCTGCTGGTCAAGGGCAGACGTTCACACTAACATGCATTTTACTGAGCATTTCAAGGGCGTGAATGAATTGCGTTTCCATAGCAAGTATGTTGCACCGAGAGAACTTGACTGAAAGGGAACTGAAAGTTATGCACCATAACTCATGTTCCCTGAAGGAAGAGAACGAGGTGCAACATATCTGGCCCTTTTCAATGCTGAAAGCTTGGTGAAGTGCAATTTTGGAGAAAGATGGATGGGCGTCAGCCGCTTAAATACCCAGAGGGCAGGGCCTCTAGCGCGACTTTGATGCCCTAGCCGTAAAGGCATGAGTGTATTCCTTCAGGTAATCGCGTGGGGGCACAATTCCCATAGCAAGTATGTTGCACCTCGTTCCCTTCCTTCAGGGAACATGAGTTATGCCGTAAAGGCGTGAATGTATTCCTTCAGGTAATCATGCGGGGGCGCAATTCCCATAGCAAGTATGTTGCACCTTGTTCCCTTCCTTCAGGGAACATGAGTTATGGTGCATAACTTTCAGGTTTCTTTGTTTCTGATCTTCTTCTCACACATTTTGCACTTCAATTACTTCTTCATTCTTTGTGTTATTTTAGCTGTTTATACAATGAATGCAAGAGTTGGGGGTTCGATTCCACCAGCAGTCACAATGAATGCAAGAGTTGGGGGTTCGATTCTATCAGCAGTCACTTGCTGAAGTGTCCCTGGGCAAGACACTGAACCCCTCATTGCCTCCGATATGTGTCCCATCTGTGTATGAATGTGATAAAGCTCTGATTAATCCTTGTAGAGATCTAGTAGAGTGCTGGATGAATGGATACATGAGGCGCAGATTGTTGTAAATAGCTTTGAGTATCTCGACTTAAATTAGAATACGTATACAACATGTTTCTAAAGTACAGTCCATTTATCCAAACATTCAGCCCATACAGGAGATGGATGCTAGGCTGATTGGTAACTCTAAATTGACCCTAGGTGTGAGTGTGAGAGTGGATGGTTGTTTGGTGTGAGTGAGACAGGTCCCTCTTGTAAATGAGTCCCCGTGACTCAACGAGGCTAGCCTGTATAAATAAAGGTTGAATGAAAATGCTGTGACTTTTGTTTTTTGTAAATTTGTATTTCAAAATACGAACATTTCCCTCAAAATTACATTGAGGTTTCTTCAGCTCCTTCGAAACCGTTGTTCTTAGAAATCTGCTTTAGCTAATTAGCTCTATTTTATTCTTGTCCTACTCATTTTATTACTCTTTCTTGACGTTTAGATTTAGCTGGCTTTATACTTTGTTAAACTTTTAGCTAGCCTTTTGATACATGTAGCTTTTGACTGACTTTTGTTCTGCTTTTAGCTGACATTTTGCTACTTATTCTTAACATTTTTATACTTTTAGCTACTTTAAAAAAAAATTAGCTATACTTGTACAGTAATACCTTTTAGCTACACTGTTGCTACTTGTAGCTTCTAGCTAGACTCTTACTACTTTCAGTTACCACTTTGCTAGTTTTAGCTTGGTGTTGGTATGTCTGGCTTTCAGCCAGGGTTTAGCTCAGTTTAGCTAGTCTTTAACTTTTAGCTTTAGTAACCCAGTTTCTGCTTCTTCAGCGCAGTCGTTCAGCACTGGACGTTGACCCTGCAGTTATGGAGAAAATGTGATTCCTCTGCTTTTACTGTAAAGATTTCAGACCTGTCGGATGTTCCTGCGTGTGCTTCTGACCTTAGTGATGGTTTCAAGTACAGCCTGGAGGCCAGCATGTCTCTGCGGCCGCGGCAGGCAGACGGTCCGATGGCCTACCTGAACCGAGGCCAGTTCTACGCTCTGACGCTCACCGAGGCGGGCTTCAGCTCGTCCCTCTGTCAGCACAGAGATAGAGCGTGGCTGAATGGAGCCACACTATCACAGGGGCATGATGGGAACTCCAGCAGTGAGCGGCGGGCTGCGGGAGGCTCCGACCTGCAGCAGAACAGTGTCGTGCAGGTGAGGGTGGTAATGCACGCAGAGGCTCAGGTTTGGAACTGGAACCTTTCTGCTCTAATAACTGAATGTTTCCTGCGTGTGCAGAGCGTCATCATGGTTGTTTTTGGAGAGGACAAGTCCAGAGATGAGCAGCTAAAGAACTGGAAATACTGGCACTCTCGCCAGCACACTGCCAAGCAGAGGGTCCTGGACATTGGTGAGCTGCTGTGTTGCTGCCGTCCACCACAGAAAGAGGAAGGGGGATAATGTCTTTGTCTTGTGTGTGTTGGTGTTTGTTTGCATCGGGGGGACCAACATGGTGGAGAGGTAGGGAAGCTGATTTGGGATCAGAAAGTCACAGTTGGACTCACCACCATGCGCACATGTTGCGTCCTTGAACAAGACACTCGATCCCTAACTGCTCCACAGGCGCCTACATAGCTGCCCACTGCTCCACCTGGTGTACCTCAGTACATGCATTCCTCTAAGGAACACCTGGCCTTTAGTTTCTGTTTCCCTCCACCAGTAAACAAACGCAGCAGATGGCTTATAGGTACTACTGTCACTTTTTAAATGGATGTTTTCACCTCAGCCGCACACACTCATGAGGGTAACGAGGGGGGAGGGAGCAGGTGGTGAACCTGCAAGGAAATCCCACCACTTATCCTGAGGTGAAACCTGATTCGATTTGAATAACAGTCGATCCTGGATTCCCACAGGAGCGCTGTGAAGAGGAACGGCCACATTTGCATAGACGTTAAGAGGAGGAATAGGCGAAGGCCTGGATGGGAGCCATATCCTGTTTGATCAGCCGGAGACAGGCCTCAACCTGTGCTCTCAAACTCGCAGGAATGAGCCGCTCATGTCAGAATACTGGGTCGGAGTGCGTGGCAAGTCCGGGCCATTAATGGCACCGGCACTGACTTGCTATAGACCACGTAGGCAAGTGGAGATGATGCATGATGAGTGCGTAGGAATGTCTTCCATAGTTAGAAGAGCTGAAAGTATGATGTCAGATTCTGATTTACCTCCACAAACTGTTTGTTGGATGAACAGGTGACATAAAAACAGCTGTTGATCTGATAACAGAGGATGTTTGTTTAAAGACAAGTCATTCTTAAATCAAGCAAGGAGTGGTGGTGCAGAGGTTGGAGAAGGTGGGCCTGTGATCGGAAGGTCGCCAGTTCAACTTCTCATATCGACAACATCAAAATGTGGGTGGGGATGGTGAAACACCCACACCCGCCTCCACCCTCATCTGTCCCACTCGGAACCATTGAGCAAGGCCCTTAATTCCCACCATCTGCTCCCCTGGGTGCCCTAGACAGCAGCTCTCTGCTCCACACAAAGGGCTGTGGTAGCTCGGTGGTCTGTGGTTGCATCAGGACTGCCACGATAACAAAATTTGCTGGGCGATTGTCTCAAAAATTATTGCGATAAACAAAAATACTGTTTGAAATTTGACAATACAGGTAATTGGTAATTATTGTCAAATTTACGAAGAAATGTTGGTTAATTTTTGCATGTAGTACCTTTTTTGACCATCGGATGGCAGTATAAGACTGTTTGAACCGAAGGATGGATAGTGAGTGAGCGAGCAGCGGGTCTCTTAAAAAATGGGAGGGAGGCCCCTTGACGTGACATGGGCTGTCTCTCCTTCCTTTCTTCAGTTCTTAAAATGGCTGATGCTCGGTTTGGTTTAACCCTAGCTCTTTAGCATAACATTTGTCACACAAAGCTTTTAATAAGAAATCAGTAAACAAGTTCTCAGCTTCTTTTTCCAGAGAAAAACAACTTTTTACACAAAGGCACAAGTTTCAACTGTGAACTTTGGAGCTTTGACAAGATGGAGGTTTTTCCCCGAGGTCGGCCTGTTAGCTTAGCTTCTCAGCTTAGCTGCTTTTAACAATCCAAAAACGTGATTTTGGACGTTTAAAATGGATTTTAAAGAGAAAAGAGAAAGGGAGGGGTCAGTGAGGAGCACCGGAGTTGAGCCTTTTGTCATCCAGTGTCTTCAGTAGCAAGAGAGAGACATGAAGAAATGATAAAGTTGATAAATGAAAATGAGGCCGGTCATTTTCATTTATCATGTGATTAATTGATTTGTTTATCAGGACAGGCCTAATCAGGAAAGGCATCCAGCTTAAAAACAGTTATCAAGTCTTCATGCGAGTTAGTTCCCTGCGGAGACCCCTGAAGAAGGGAGCAGATGAAAGAAGAATAAAATCTTAAATCAAGCGAGCAGAGACAGAATATTAAATAGGTCTGTTTTTATGTACTGGTACTTACTGGTTAAAGATTAAGGCGAGTAATGTTTTCACCAGTTGGTGTGATTGTGTGTTTGTCTGTGGCTAAAATACCTCGTAAACCGTTGGACATATTTTAATGAGACTGTACAGCTGACAAATCAAACATTGCTATTACACATTGCTAACATATTAACATTGCTATTGCTATTGTGGGGTGCAACTGGGACCCTTTGCACACAATTTCATTCCACCTCATGTACCACATGTGGTGTGAATGACAAAGAACCTTGAATCCTTGAATCAAGATGGCTTCCGCAGCCCAAAACACAAAAAATGGCCATAATTCAGTTTACAGATATGGACCTAAAGTTTACACAATCATTTTGTTGATTCTTTTTTATTTTGCTTTTTATGCCAGAGCTTTAAACTGAAATCACCTTTATGCAGACAAATGACGACGTTGTAGCCGTTTTGGTCAAACCTATAATTAAATGGGCCGTCTTATGTGATGTGAGAGACACCACACCAGTATGTGCCATGAAGGACTCCCAGTGACTGACGCATAACGTTATACCTCAGTATCTGGATTATTGACTGAAGAATAGGCATCTTTTTGTTATTTGCTTGGGTTCGTTAGCTGTGGCAGCCATCTTGAATTGGATTAACCCCAAAAGGTAAATCGGCTGTAGATGTACTTGACTGATTACTTTCTGCGTTTCAGTAGAATCCATTTAACAAATGGTGAGAGATTTTATTAACGGACACAAATAATCGACTGGATCATGGTTGATGTTAGCCTGGTTAAAACCAGACCCTTGTCCTTCACTTCGCTTCGTACTAGGGTCTGGGACTTCTCCCATAGAGAAGGATTTCTCCGGTAGATTTTTGACCGGACCAATCAGAGAACAGAAGGCGGAGTTTTGTTAGTTTAGCCTGGCGAGGTCCAGGCTATTCAGATAAATAGCTCAGAAACCACTCGGTGGATATTTTTTCTGCTACCAGTGTGTAATTATATGGCTCTAATTTACTGACTGTTGGCCTAGATGAAACATTTGAGATAAAATTCGATTTTTTATCATTTATTTTCGTAGCGCACCCGAGGCTGTTTGGAAAATGTCAAACCGAAACAATTTAAATCCAGCAGATTTGACCATTTCGTGAATTGATTTAGGAACTGTTAAGCTCAGGAACACTTCTGATATAACGTCAGCTAAGAAATATATTTTTTCTCAGCAAAGAAATAATAGTTTTTTACCTTGTTTTCATGAAAATTCCTTCGTGGCGGCAGCCATTTTAACTGACGACGTCAGTCGACGTCGTTCAAAACTCCGCCTTCTGTTCTCTGATTGGTCCGGTAATCCGCCTTCTGTTCTCTGATTGGTCCGGTCAAAAATCGACCGGAGAAATCGTTGTCTATGGGAGAAATCCCAGACCCTAGTACAAAGCGAAGTGAAGGACAAGGGTCTGGTTTTAACCAGGCTAGGTTGATGTGGGCGTTTTAAGCTAAGATCTTGCAAAATTAGAAGCACGTCATAAAGTATGTTGTGAATTACCGGTAATCTCAACTATATTATTTATACCAGATTTTCTCTTGATATTTGTAAAAATATCTCTGTTATAGTCATGTTTATGTTTGCTAACGTCAGTTAGCCATGCCAGCCACCCTCAATTGGGTTTGCTACAACATTTATCCACTATTTCCTCAAAGTTTCAGTACAGTTTGTCCAGTAGTTCATTTTTGCTAACAGACACAAAAACACAAACATAGGTATGGGCAATAAACATTATGTGTTACCTTTTGCTTTCAGTGAGGTGTAATAATTAAATAAAACATCTGAGTGATGTTTGTTTAATCAGATGCTCTTTAGGAAACTTTTCAAGGTTCTTTGTCATTCATATCACGTGGTACTTGAGGTGGAACAAAACTATGTACGTACTCAAGGTTCTAGTTACATCCAACAACAGCAAAAATATAAAGTATAAAAAGAAAAGGTACACAATTATCTAAGATATATGCTAAACAATAATAATAGAATAGAATATGGTGTATTAAACAGCAGCCTGAACATGAGTTTGTTGTGAGCAGATGGGTACTAATACAGCAGCTTAATGTAAGAAATCCTCAGCATGGATAATAAGCAGCAAGGATAAGCAGCAGCACAGATAAAGTATCAAATGTCCTATTAAGAGGAGCCAGTTGAGGTGGCTCGGGCATCTGGTTAGGATGCCTCCTGGACGCCTCCCTGGTGAGGTGTTCCGGGCATGTCCCACCGGGAGGAGACCCAGAGGAAGACCCAGGACGCGCTGGAGGGACTATGTTTCTCGGCTGGCCTGGGAACGCCTTGGGATTCCCCCGGAGGAGCTGCTCCAAGTGGCTGGGGAGAGGGAAGTCTGGGCCTCCCTACTTAGGCTGCTACCCCCGCGACCCGACCCCGGATAAGCGGAAGAAGATGGATGGATGGATGGATG
>JBBPBX010068233.1:7358-19188 GCA_038048925.1 Garcialebias charrua
TCGTAACGGAACTCGCTCGTAAGTCGGGGACTACCTGTATAGTGAACATTCAGTGCATGTAAACATGCAAAGTACAACAGTGGAAATATGAATGGTGTTTTTCAGAACGTATGTTTGAATAAACTTCTTAAATAAAACAGATAATCTAAAAAGGACTCATGTTTTTAGACTATAAATTAATGTTGAATGATTATTAGATAAATTAATTAATGTATTACCATTTCAGTGCTCTGTAAACAAGTTAGATGTGGAAGAATCCCTTCACCCTCGAAAAGTTGCTGCTGCAAACCTCAGACACCTGCTCACTTAACGTGAAAGCTCTAAAAACAGTGGCAGCAGAAACAAAATAAAAACCTGTTGTTTCTTGTTGATCACTCGAAATAACTTCTGTTTCACGAACTGAAGACAAATTGCTAAAATATCAACTTTTAAATTGCTAAGTTCGTCTGATGCGTCTGTATTCTCTGCCATTGTTTTTCAATGCGCGTTCGAGCAGGAATCTGGACGCTACGTCACTGATCACGTATGCGGAAATGTCCGGATTTACCGTGACAAAAAACGGCGCGCAGTTTAAACTCTTTTTGAGAGGAATTTTCATTAATTAAACATTGTTTTGCAAAAACGAACATAGTTCAATGTTAAAATATATATATCTTGTAACAGTTTATGCAAAGCAGAACAAAGCAGAACAAAACAGTGCTGCTTTAAAGGTGCTATGTGTAACTTTCTGTAGAGCGCAGAACTTAGAAATATTTTCAACAGGCAAAGTATTCTGATCCCTCCCCCTCAGAGCCATATATGGCTCTGCTCCCCCTGGCCCTGCTGAAATTCAAATTCAAGCTCTGTTTTTATTGGCTGGTGAATGGCGGGTCACTTTGTGTTTTTAGTGTTTTTATAAATCAGAGAGTCAGAGAGTCAGAGAGTCAGAGTCAGAGAGTCTTTATTGTCATTTGCACCGCATGTGGTACATGAGATGAAAACGAGATTATGTACACGAGGTCCCAGTTACATCCAACAACAAATGAAAGAGAAAAACAGTAATAACATCGAGAACTAACTAAGAAAAACATCAACTAGTAATACACTAAGCCTAATATAGTGGGAATAAACAGCAGCACGAACATGAGTTTGTATGAGCAGATGGTCACAGATGGTCACAGATGAACACAGCAACAAGAAAACATATCAGCATCACCATGATGTGATATTTTGCAGTGTTTATTTTAATTTTATTTTTATTTATTCATGAGTCTAACAGCCTCAGGGTAGAAGCTGTTCCTCAGTCTAGTGGTTCTACACTTGATGCTCCTCAACCTCCGTCCTGAGGGGAGTGGGGCAAAGAGTGAGTGTGCTGGATGAGTGAGGTCTTTCATGATACAGGTGGCTCTTTTCCTGCATCTAGAGGTGTAAATGTCTGTGATGGTGGGGAGACTGACTCCAACAGACTTCTGTGCAGCCTTCACCACTCTCTGCAGAGCTTTCCTCTCTTCAACTGTGCAGCCTCCATGCCACACGTTGATGCTGGAGCACAGGATGCTCTCCACTGCACACCTGTAGAACGAGGTGAGAACTGGGCTGCTCAGACCGGCTCGTCTCAGCCGTCTGAGGAAGTAGAGTCTCTGATGACCTTTCTTGATCAGGCTGGTGGTGTTGTTGCTCCAGCTGAGGTTATCATTCAAGTGTACACCCAAGTATTTGTAGCTGGAGACCACTTCCACTGCAGACCCACCTATGATCAGTGGGGCATGGGTGTGTTTGTTCCTTCTGAAGTCCACAATCATCTCCTTTGTCTTCTTCACATTCATGTGAAGATTATTCTCTTTGCACCAGCTCTCCAGGTGTTCCACCTCCTGTCTGTAGCTGGACTCATCATTGTTTGTGATGCATCCCACCACCGCTGTATCATCTGCAAACTTAACAATATGACAGCCTGGAAGTGTGGCTGTACAATCATATGTGAGCAGAGTGAACAGAAGGGGGCTCAGCACACATCCCTGAGGAGAGCCAGTGCTGAGGGTTATGGTGGAGGAGGAGAAGTTGTGGATAAATGCTGATAGAGAAGCAAGGGGACTATAGTTTTTTTCAGAGATTACTTTGTCTAACATCAGTCTGTCAGTAGATAGTGACAGAGTGAAGAAATATGTTAAAAATATATTGTTAGAAAAGTTACAGATTGCACTACAAAGTTACATAAGCCGTTTACGCATTGGCCGGCCCTCCCCGGCTCTCCCAGCTTCTAACCCGGGTTCGGCGTCTTCGCATTTACCTTTTCCGCCCGGGATCCACCCTTGTTCTGGAACCATCTTCACCGTGGTTCCATCGAGCCGAGCCCGACAGGGCTAGTTTCACGTCATGTACTGCTCACATTTGATTCGTTGTTTGCAGCAGGGGCGGGACTCATTCAAACAACCTCAGCGCGAGGGTTGAATTTCATTCAAATTTAACTACAGAAACGAGAAACCCCTAAAACAATTGTTAGCTGAATTAGTGTTTCTGCGTTTGATTTTTGTTAATAACTGATCACAAATCAGCTTATGTTACAACGTAAATAACACGAAGCGCACACCCATTTCCGCCTTTCAGCGCGACCTGAATGTCATTAAACAGCATTAAACAATAACTAATATTGTCTAACTGTTGCGCGCAGCCAGGGTTTTAAAATATAACGAATAATCTCTAACTTTTACGTGCAGCTAAAATGTCAGGAGGAGTGATTGCTATATGAGCAAGTTGGACACCTGAAAATTCAGTCCGTCCGAATAGCACAACGAGTTAATGCGTTGTCGTTTTGACCGGGAGAAGTGGGTTCGCTTCCCGCCTGGGACAAAGTTATTTTACTTTTTTTTTCTCTTTATTCACATTTTCTTTTAAATAAAAAGGAGTTTGTTTGGTTAACAAACTCCTTTTTATTTAAAAGAAAATGTGAATAAAGAGAAAAAAAAAGTAAAATAACTTTGTCCCAGGCGGGAAGCGAACCCACTTCTCCCGGTCAAAACGACAACGCATTAACTCGTTGTGCTATTCGGACGGACTGAATTTTCAGGTGTCCAACTTGCTCATATAGCAATCACTCCTCCTGACATTTTAGCTGCACGTAAAAGTTAGAGATTATTCGTTATATTTTAAAACCCTGGCTGCGCGCAACAGTTAGACAATATTAGTTATTGTTTAATGCTGTTTAATGACATTCAGGTCGCGCTGAAAGGCGGAAATGGGTGTGCGCTTCGTGTTATTTACGTTGTAACATAAGCTGATTTGTGATCAGTTATTAACAAAAATTAAACGCAGAAACACTAATATATATATATCCAGCTAACAATTTTTTTTTTGCCGAGTCTCCTCTCTTAAAACACGAACACTCCACCCACGTGAAGAGAGCACCCCACCCACTTCCAGAGAACTGCCCACCCACTTCAAGGCGGCTTTGCGGCAAATGCGTAATGAACGCGGGTGGCCCAGAGCCACCCAGGGGAGCCCCGGGCCATTGAGGGCTGGCCAATGCGTAAACGGCTATAGTGCAGCTTTAAGTTCTACACCCCACCCCCACGAAAAGTGAAAAACCGTGAAGTAGTGATAGTAGTAAAAGTTCAAGTAAAGTTTGTCATTACATGAGATGGAACGAAATTATGTCCACAAGAAGGAGTAGTGGTTTATTTTAGTATTTATTTACAGGTTAGGTATACTGTATATTGGTGTTTTAAATCCATCCCACACTTTTGCAATGTTCCTAACAAATTTCTAAACTCTTAAACCTTTAAAAAATATTAATTTCAAATGAAGATGAGGATGAACTGGAAGAGATGGAGATGAAGAATTAGTTATCCAGACAATGAAGGTGATGAAGATGAGATGAAACCAGGTGCTTGGACTCCATCCTTCATAATAAAAAGTGTGAGATGGCAGCCTTTTCCAGAACAGGCCCGTTTCATCCACGTTAAAAACTTGTTCAGACCTGTAGCCCTTCCGGCTTGGCGATCAGATCTTTGAACGTTGCGTTAACAAACTCCTCTGCTCCTGCTTTGTCAGCGGATGCAACCTCTCTGTGCAGTGAAACACTTTTTAATCCAGAGTCAGAGAGTCTTTATTGTCATTTGCACCGCATGTGGTACATGTGATGAAAACGAGATTATGTACACAGGGTCCCAGTTACATCCAACAACAAATGCAAGAGAAAAACAGTAATAACATCTAGGATTAACTAAGAAAAAACATCAACTAGTAATACACTAAGCCCTAATGTAATAGAAAAACATCATTATAAACAGCAGCACGAACACGAGTCTGTATGAGCAGATGGTCACAGATGAACACAGCAACAAGAAAACAGATCAGCATCAGCATGATGTGATATTTTGCAGTGTAGTGGACCTACCCAGGGTCAAACTAAGGTTTTTGAACTGTCCAGTGATGACCTTTACTGACCTCTCAGTAAAGCAAGACATTTACCACAAAATCATTCCATTAGTTGTAATCTGAGAATATAGTCATCAAAAGAGACTATTTCTATCTTTGATTTTATTCTAATGTAATCAAAAGAATAACTTTTGTCATTTTCATGATATATGTTATATGCTGTTATTCTTTAAATGTGAAACATCAATGTGTCATTTCTGCAAATGAAAAGGTGTCAAAGTTCAGCTAAAATGTCAAACTGACTCATACAGAAATTGTTTTTGTCGAGTTTCAGCTAAAACTCTCATCTAGCGTCTGAAAGTCTCTCACTCAGATACTTTTCCTAAACAATTTCCTTCTCTGCGCTGAATTTCACCTTGAATAGTGATAACAAGTGGACCAATGAAAAAGAAACAAGTCGCTCTCCTCTCAGAGCCGGTACTAAGTTCTAAGCTGTTGCTGGAACTTCAGAGTTTCTGGGAACTTCAAAGAGATGTGAACCTTTCCCAAAGAGCTGGGGTACGTTTGGTCAAGAGCTAACGACCTTCGTCTTCAGCTAAGGACGGATAACCTGCTGTTATGAGTCCACGTCGAATGAGCGTAAGCTCAAAACTTTGTTATTCCTTCCTGGAATAAGTTATCTTGAGCCAAAAACCACGACTGCCACGGCTTCTGCCGACGAAAGCGAGTATCACCGACACCGACAAGGTAAACACGTGTGGAATCCAGCTTGGACTTGCGGGACCGACGACTCGTCAGTCCAAAGCTGATCACAGCTCTTTACCAGAACCGAGGCGGACGTCTTAAGGTAAAGGAGCCGCTGTTTGCTTGCTGGAGGTGTGATGATATCTTAGCTGGACGCGTATGGAAGAGTGTCATCTGGTTTCATAAGTGCAAGATAAACTTCCTCTCTCAACCTCCCAATTCTTCTTAAATCTTTCCTCCTCTCCTTTCCCTCAAATTCTAAGCTGGAAACTATTTTAAGCTAAAGAGCCCACAGACTAAATATGTTAACATCCAGTATTGAAGTCTGTTGTGTTGAATTTAAGTGTGCTGACGTATCAAATTGAAAGAAAGTGAAATCATATCAATCAAGTGTAATGGTGTTAATTTAGTGATTTATTTTAAATAAATGGTAGTGTCGCCTGGCATACCAACTAAGTTAACGTGTCCATTGTCACTCTATAGCTCTGTTTATTTATCCATCATAAAGATCACAGAAATATTGGGTAAACTGAAAAAGAAAAGAATCCGTGAAATTACTATTCAATCTGAATAAGTAAATTAATTAAGGTAAAGAGGTCAGTATTAATAGTGACCTCCTGATAATCCTTTACACAGTGTTTATTCGTATTGATTATTTATTCATGAGTCTAACAGCCTCAGGGTAGAAGCTGTTCCTCAACCTGGTGGTTCTACATTTGATGCTCCTCAACCTCCGTCCTGAGGGGAGTGGGGCAAAGAGTGAGTGTGCTGGGTGAGTGGGGTCTTTCATGATGCAGGTGGCTCTTTTCCTGCATCTGGAGGTGTAGATGTCTGTGATGGTGGGGAGACTGACTCCAACATCTTCTGTGCAGCCTTCACCACTCTCTGTAGAGCTTTCCTCTCTGCAGCTGTGCAGCCTCCATGCCACACGTTGATGCTGGAGCACAGGATGCTCTCCACTGCGCCCCTGTAGAAGGAGGTGAGAACTGAGCTGCTCAGACCAGCTCGTCTCAGCCGTCTGAATAGTTTTTTTGATTCAGCTGATTTGACCATTACGTGCATTTATTAAGGGTATAGTTCAGCTCAGACACACTTTTACTATGAATGTCAGCAAACAAATATTTTTTTTAGGTGTTTATCTTGTTAAAGTCCTTCCATGCACGCTCCTGTGGCCATTTGGCAGCCAATCCATTTTTGGCAAAACACGGCCCACATTTCTGGGTTGTCAGCATGCGACTTATACGGCGGTGCGACAATGTGTATGGATTTTTCCACTTTATTGGACATAATTGGACTGATGTGACTTATTTGTGCGATGTGTACGGCGGAAAATGCGGTAGTTGGGATTGCAAGGTTGCTTTGAAGTAAAAAATAGGCTTTTCTTTAAGTCATATTTTGTTGCACATTTCTAAATGTTAAAAGGAACCTACCGTACTTTTCAGCATATAACACGCAGTTTTTTTTACTCATTTGAATGCCCTGCGGATTATACGCTGAAGCGTGTTATTTATGGATTTTTTCCCCCATATTTCTAGACCCATTTTTGGCTCCGATATCGCTGTTTTTCATTTTGGCAAAAAAATGGTGCAGTACCACTTTTGTCCGCTAGGGGGACACTTCCAGATGAGTACACTGACCGTTTCTAGCTCATGTGTCCGAAAAAAGCCTCCTGCTTGGACTGTTCTGTCGCTGCCCGCCTCCTGCTTGAAACTTACAGAGCGTAATTATTTGGTGGTCATTTACAAACTGTTAGCTGCAGAAGATATTTAGAGCTATTAAAAAAATCGTTCTTTTAGCTGTTAGCAGTTAGCTCCATGAACAGATACCTACTGTTTAGATTAACAGCTCTTAGACCACTCAACGGATATTTTTTATGCTTACAGAGTGTAATTATATGGGGTTTAATGTACAAACTGTTGCCCTGTATAAGACATTTGAGATAAAATTCGATTTATTTATAATTTATTTTCGTAGCGCACAAGACTGTTTTGGAAGAAGTCAAACCGAAACAATTTAAATCTAGCAGATTTGACCATTTCGTGAATTGATTAAGGAACGGTTAAGCTCAGGAACCCTTGTGCTATAATGTCAGCTAAGAAAAAAAAAAAATCTCAGCAAAGAAATAATTGTTTTTACCGTGTTAATCTTGTAAAGTCCTTCATGCTGGCTCGTTTCTGTGGCCGCCATTTTCAGCAGGGCAAATGAGACGCTGGCGCGTCGCGTAGCGGTGACTCATAATAGATGCGTCTTATAGGGCGAAACGTGTTATTTACGGATTTTTCCAATTTATTGGCAAAAATTGGACAAAGCGGGTTATACACAGAAGTAGTGCTGGACAATAATTCAATAACGATAAATATCGCGATATACTTTTATTCAATAACGATGATATGAAGTTTAAGCATAATTTCGATAGGATTTTACAACGTTTCACTGACGTTTTTCTTTTTCTGTTCGGGTTGGAGCGGCTGCTTCAACAACCCGCCCGCACAGAAAAAGCTGTGACAAAACGTGCGTGGTGACGTCGTCGTTACGCAACGCTCAGTCCAGCAGCAGGTGTTAGCGGTAGCAGGCTAAAAGCTAAGCTAGTCTCCAAAGCGCGTTAAGTTTTCGCTTCAAAACGAGTCAAACGAGTGCTCATGACCGTCAGAATGTGACTGAACAAAGTTTCACAAGCGAAGAGAAAGCAGACGACATCACTGATGAGAGGAAAGACTAATTCGTAGGTGTGGACGTAGTTCGGTTTTGTTAAACTGCAGGTCTCATCTGCAGCGAGTCCTACTCGGTTTCTTTATTTTGCAAAACGTGACGGAGAGTCGTTCTAACTAGCGGTGGGAACATCTAACTTGTTTAATCTGAAGAGTTTCCACTCGATAGAATATGATGAGAGTCAGAAGATGAAGAACAATAAAGTTTGAGCCAACGTTTCCCTGAAACTACGACGTAAACAAACAGCCCCAGCAGCGCTGCATGTTTTTTTTATTCAAAATAAAACAAATTCATCAGAAGAAAAAAAAAACACTGAATGAAAATGTGCAGAAAGACGAAAATAGTGTTATAATATCTGCCCCTTGTTTAAAAAATACAAAATAACTACAAACAACAACCTTCACTTCACCTGCACCACACCTTCCCAACAACTTTGATTTAATCATCTTTTAAAACATATAAATAGTTTTAGAAATGTTTATGGTGATATCAAGTCAACACAATCCTGTTTCCTGATTTACAACTCAGCTCCTTCACACTAGTTCTAAATGAAGATTTTACAAACATTTACATTCCCTTCAGGGTTTAATAACTTTAAACAAATTTTAATTTAATACTGTATTTGGGGGGTAATTATTTTTTTAGTTTTATACATGACTTGTAATACATGACTATGTTCAACCAAATCATAAAATTGTAATAATTTAAACTGATGAAATATTTGTTGGGTGACCATAGCACTTCCTACTAATAATTCTTATAGCTTATTAAGAATAATTAAGAATAATTCTTATAGCTCATTTTTATAAAATAAAAACAGGGTTTTACATGCTTTTCCCCAAACTTCAATACAACAGATTAAATATGGAACAATCATTACATTATACAATATATTCAAAACTTTGTCATTCAAAAACTATTTTACTTTATACAGTAATGCAATTGATTTTGTTATTTTTATTCTTAAGTAATTTCCATGAGATTTCTATGTCAGCTTCTTATAAATAACAACACCCAAAAGTTTTATTTAATTAACTATGAATTTCAATGCTGTAAATTTTAAAGATGTTTAAAGTTAAAACTATTAATATTGACACAGTTGAGAATTTTATGGCAAGAAAGTTCATGCTCAATAATCCAGGTACCAAATCCAATAATTTTCAGTTGGATCATCTGGACAGTTAATTTTTTTATAGAAACTGGATGGAGGATGGAGGGTGAAACGTTTCTACTAATAAAGAAACTGTCCAGATGACCTGGCTGAGAATTATTGGGTTGAGAATTTTATGTTTATTTGATGGTGATGTCCATTTTTTTGGAGGCTAAATACAAATACAAGGTGAACATTAATTTATTTGTATAGTTTATAGTTTTTTTTAGGCTTTTATATTGTTTATATCGATATCGAATTATATTGTTATCGACCGAAATGAAGAACTATATCGTGATAAAAATTTTGGCCATATCGTCCAGCCCTACACAGAAGCGTGTTAAACGCCAAAAAGTACGGTAATGTTTCAAAGCTGATGTGGCAACATGTCTTCACTCAGGCTTTTTTCCCCTTATACCCGGTACTTGAAAATGACTATTCTTCTGATCTGTTTGCTTCATTTCAGGACCCAGTTGTTCTCCACAGGAAAATTCACACAACCACAGTTCCAATTCACATTCTAACCCAAGCAAGACCTCAGACACAGTAAGTGTTGCCTTTGACATAAAATCAGTTTTTATGAATAAATTTGCTTTAACAGTGGCTTCTGCTTCAAGGCTTCCCAGAATTTTTTCCTCTATGCCTTTTCTGCAGTATTACATATTGAGTATTATTATTCTATTTTTTACACATTTGGTACATGCTATTGTCCTCATTAGCATTTAGATTTGAAGACAAAAATGTACTATGTAAGACTCAAAATAACTGCTGAATATGAACATGGACACCATTTACAATCCACAAAACCAAACCAGAAACTGTTTCTAAAAGCTGCCTTCTTTAATACCTACATTCTTCTAACAGTCCAGTCACAGCCCTTTGCTTTCATCCCAATATTTTTGCACATTTCAAATTAGATTACAAGCTCTTGCATCAGACCCTTACACCTTGCATCTTGCTTTTTTGCCTGGTTGGGTTTTCTTTCCTAAATATGTGTTCTCTAACTCAGCCTCATGAGCCCAGTGACGACTGGTCAGAGCACATCAGTTCCTCTGGAAAGAAATATTATTACAACTGCAGGACAGAGGTTTCCCAGTGGGAAAAGCCGAAAGAATGGCTGGAGAGGTAGCTATAATTTAATGGCTGAAAATACTGTTCTCTGTATAAGTGTTTCATTGATCCACGTATGACTAATTTCAGTGTTGTTTTGTGTTTACAGAGAACAGAGACAAAAAGAGGCAACAAAGAGCACTGTTGTCAACAGTTTCCCTAAGGACAGGGACTATAGAAGGGAGACTACACAATCTACAGCAGCGCCGGGCTTTGCTGGTCCTAGTAAGTTCCTTTACAGGAGTCAGCAGTATGCTTTATGCAAAATTACACATTCTTTGTTTATATAATTGGGGGTTGCCATTGCAATACATAAGAGAGCAATGCACTACCTCCATGCAAATGCTTGGCAGGCACCCATTATTACTCTACACCTCGGAAGTGTGTCTACATTTCTATCTCAGTTAATGCGGCCTGAACCACATGTATACCCCCACAAGTTATATCAAAATTACTGGCTTGGCCCCGTGATGTGTGTGATTAGTTTTATTGGCATTTCGAGTTATGGCAACGTAATTTGCAAACAAAGACGCAATATTTCACCAACTCCAGGAACTAGTTGGTGACTGCTCACTTATTATTCTACACATGATAAGCGTATCTTCATTGTTTTTGGGTTCTGAATGATCGTGTCTTCATTAATGTTTCACATGGTTCAATTATGGGGGCAAAATGTCACACTGTTAACTCCTGTAATTACACATCAGTGACAAAGAAGTCAAGTAAATGTCTGATATTAATGTTATTGATCTCAGGGATTCAGCCCAACCCAGGGCCAATCACTAACTACTATACACCTACCGGTAATGAGTTTAAAAATATTTCAGGTCTCCGTTTTCTGCATGTAAACGCTCGTA
Source organism: Garcialebias charrua (assembly GCA_038048925.1). NCBI lineage: Eukaryota > Metazoa > Chordata > Actinopteri > Cyprinodontiformes > Rivulidae > Garcialebias > Garcialebias charrua. The sequence continues at coordinate 18,282 of JBBPBX010068233.1, forward strand.
GCCTTCTAAAAAAACTTGATGAACTGAAAATCCTAATCACTTCTTCTGGGGCAGATGTGATCGTTATCTCTGAAACTTGGCTCAACAATTCTGTTTTGAAAAATGACCTGGCAATCAATGAATTTAAGATCTATCGTTGTGATCGTAATAAAAAGGGAGGTGGAGTCGCTATTTACATCAGAGACTCTTTGGCTGCCAGGATTGCGTCTAAAAAAACAATCGCAAACCAGTTTGAGGCTTTAGCTGTGAACATCAGTTTGAAAGGAGGTCAGCCCTTAACTGTTGTAGGTTGTTATCGTCCCCCCTCCGCAACACCTGAAGCTCTATCCTCCCTGACTGAATTCATAGGAAATTTAAAACACAATGAGATTGTTATGGCAGGAGATTTCAACATTGACTGGAATAAGTCGACCCCCCTCTGTGATAAATTCAAGGAATGTTGCCTATCTCTCAATCTAACACAACTTATCGATTCTCCCACCAGACCAAACATAAAATGTCCCGAAAAATCTTCCACCTTAGATCTGTTTTTCACAAATGCACCTCACAAATTTCCTGGTATAGGTGTATTTGCTAACGTTTTGAGTGATCATTCCGTAATAGCAGCTCTTAGATCTACTAAACTTCCACCTGCTAAGCCCAGAATAATTCAAAAAAGGGATTTGAAACGTTTCAGTGAACAGTCATTCCTTTGGGATCTATGCCACTTTGATTGGCAATGTATTCTACTAAACAACGATGTGAACACCGCTTGGAACAGGACACCCGAGCCCAAGCAGCCCCAGGGAGAGCGCAATGCCAGCCCCGCCCACGGCGAACCCCCAGGCCCCGAACCCCCCCATATCCCAGGACAATCCCAGACGGCCCATCCCAAGAATGTCCGCCAGGCAACTAAGGGGTTGAGAGA
>JBBPBX010068234.1:0-19188 GCA_038048925.1 Garcialebias charrua
CACACCATTCTCCTAGAAAAACTGAACAAATATGGTATTAGAGGACCAGCATTACAGTGGGTATCTAGCTACTTAAAAGATAGGAAACAATTTGTACAAATAAATGATGTAAGATCTGACCTCTGTAATATCACATGTGGAGTTCCCCAAGGCTCTGTACTTGGACCAAAGCTTTTTATTTTATATGTGAATGACTTGGTAAATGTGTCAGGACTCCTTAAATGTGTACTTTTTGCTGATGATACCACTTTTTTCTGTTTAGGTGAAGATATAGAACAAATGTTGGAATTGATAAAGACAGAATTTGTCAAGATACAAACTTGGTTTAAAATAAATAAATTATCATTAAATCTAGAAAAAACTAATTACATGATATTCGGTAATAAAAAGAAAACTGTTGATGTTCCACTCAAAATTGAGGATGTTGAGATTTGTAGAGTGAGTGAGGTGAAGTTTTTGGGTGTTATCATTGATGACAAACTGACATGGAAACAACACATAAATTCTGTAAGAATAAAAATAGCTAAATCGATAGCAGTACTGTACAAAGTCAGAGACCTATTGAATGATAAAGCTCTGTATTTGTTGTATAACACAATCATTGTTCCACACTTAATCTATTGTATTGATGTTTGGGGGAATGCGTGTAAAACAATCACAAAGCCTATTTTTGTATTACAGAAAAGAGCTGTAAGAATTATCACTAGAAAGCATTACCGTCATCCATCAAGTACATTATTTTATCAACTGAAGTTATTGAAGTTCCATGATTTGGTAGACTATAATATTTTATCAGTTATGTATAGAGCTCAAAATAATGCATTACCTTTAAATATCCAAATGCACTTTGTTAAAAGACAAAGTTGTTATAATCTTAAGGGGACAGAGTTGTTTGTAAAACCACAATTCAGAACCAGTTTGAAGGGACGTTCTACCTCAATCCAGGGAATTAGATTATGGAATGGCTTGGAGAATGTAGTTAAAAATGCCAAGTCAATGTTTACATTTAAAAAATGATCAAAACAAATGTGTTAAAAATATATATGAAATAGCGTAATGTGTATTGTATTAGTTAGAAAATTAGAAAGAGTTAGTCATTTTGTACTGTTGGCTGAAGATTATTATTGTTTAATCTGATTGTTGGAAAAAGTTGGTTGAAGATTATTATTGTTTACATGGTTGATTATTGTTGTTTAATCTGATTGTTGGAAGTAAGGGGCAGATATAATAAGATTTATTCTTCTTTCTGCTACCTTTCATTTTTTTACATTTTGTACACAATCATTTATGAGATTGTCTTGTATTGTTTTTTTTGTAAAAAAATGAACAAATTTAATAAACATAAACATAAACAAGTATGAAAATTTACACCAACACTGAAACACCAAACACCCCTAAAACACCCAATGAACATACCGTATTTTCCGGATTATTGGTCGCACCGGAATATAGGTCGCAGTGTCCAATTATTGTCAAAAAATTGGAAAAATCCATAAATAGGTCGCACCGGAATATAGGTCGCACCTACGTCACCGCCGACGTAACGCGTCATCCACTGCTGACGCGCCGCGTGACCGCTGAGTCAACCCGGCAATATGGACCGAGTGTTTAGCTCTGCTGCTGTCTGCCAGAAGCTAACACGAGACGAGTCTGCCTCTCAGAAAACACAAATAAAAAAATCGAATTTTATGTCAAATGTTTTTTCCAGGACATGGTTAAGTACATTAGAGCCTTATAATTACTCTGTAAGCAGAAATAAATATACTTATACTATATACCTATTGGTTTCGAAGCAATTTATAACATGAAGAGAAGCTAACAGAAGCTAACACAAGACGAGTCCACCTCTCAGAAAACACGAATAAAAAATTGAATTTTAAGTCAAATATTTTCTATAGACCATCGTTACGTACATTAATGTCTTATAATTTAAACTCTGTAAGCAGAAAAAATATACACGAGTGGTTTTGAAGCTATTTAGAAGAACACCGATAAAAAACTAATGCTCACGGGAAGTCCGCCACACAGAACACTGAATAAAAAAATCGAATTTTAAGTCAAATATTTTCTATAGACCATCGTTACGTACATTAATGTCTTATAATTTAAACTCTGTAAGCAGAAAAAATATACACCGAGTGGTTTTGAAGCTATTTCTAACATACCGGTAAACAGAACAACAGCCACAAGCTAACAAAAAGCTAAGCTAAAAGATCGTTTTTATTTTATTTTAATCTCAAACATCTAATAAAGCTACCGGTACTCACTTGTAAACGTCCACACTGTGATTCCATTCTGTAAGTTTCAGAAAAATCCGCTGAGTGGTTCTTGACTTATCTTGCAAAAAAAACAGCTAAGAAACACAGAGCTAACAGCTACATCCAGGCCAGCAGGCACACAGTCAGTCCGAGCACAGGAGCTTATTTTGGGACACATGCAGCTGGAAACGGTCTTCTTCTTCTTCTTGGGTCGGTGTACTCCACTGGAAGTGGTACTGCACAGCGCCACAGCGTCCCTAGTGGCCGAAAGGGGTACTGCACAATTTTTCTGCCAAAGTGAAAAAAGCTGATATCTGAGTCAAAAATTGGTCTAAAAATATGGAAAAAAATCCATAAATAGATCGCATCAGATTATAGATCGCAGGCCTTAAAAAAACCATAAAAGGTGCGACCTACAATCCGAAAAATACGGTAAGCATAAAATGAAATAATAAAAGTGTAATACTGTCCTGAGTTTTTTCATAGTAGTATAAAAAGTATATCTATAAAATAAACTGAAGGTTCTAGCATTGACATTTGCAAAGAGTGGCACAGCAGCATATGAGTTAATGTACACAGTATATGTATGAGGTAGTTGATGTTGGTATAGAGGCAAAGTGGCATATGCAGTAAGGCACATAAGGCACATTTGGCATCCTTAGATAAGGCTAGTCAGAGAATACTGTATATGTATCAGCAGTAGTGTAGATATAAAAGTAGTGTAAATGTAAACAGTAGTAATAAATGTAAACCGTATTAATAAATGTAAACAGTGAATGTAAACAGTAGTATGACTATAGGCAGTAATGTAATACAAACATTAGTGCAAATATGAGAAGTAGTGCAAACTGAATGAGCACATGACCGAGAGTTTAGTGAATAACCCGTTTGATGACACAGGGTCCAGTGTTAAAAACTTTGTGTTGAGTGGTAATGTGTGAGAAAGTTTTTTGTGTTAAGGCAGTTCAAATGGGAGGGGAGGCAGAGCAGGCAGAGTGTTTAGCATTCTGACTGCCTGATGAACAGAGCTGTCTCTCAGTCTGCTGGTTCGAGCCTGGAGACTCCTCAGTCTCCTCCCTGATGGCAGCAGTCTAAAGCGGCTGTGTAGTGGGTGTGTGGGATCACCTGCCATGCAGAGGGCTTTCCGAGTGAGGCGTTTGCTGTGTAAGTCCTGCAGTGAGGGCAAGGAGGTGCCGACGATCTTCTCAGCTGCTCTCACGATGCGCTGGAGGCTCTTGCGGCATGATGCAGTACATGCACCAAACCACACCGTGATGCAGCTGGTCAGGACACTTTCTATGGCACCCCTGTAGAAGGTGCACATGATGGGGGTTGAAGCTCCAGCCCTTTTCAGCTTGCGGAGAAAGTAGAGGCGCTGGTGAGCCTTCTTGGCCAGTGCTGCAGTGTTCCTGCTCCAGGACAGGTCCTTCGAGACGTGCACTCCCAGGAACTTGGTGCTGTCCACTCTCTCCACTGCGGTGCTGTTGATGGTCAGAGGGGCATGTTGTGCATCCCTCTTCCTGAAGTCCACGACAATCTCCTTTGTCTTCTCCACGTTGAGAGTGAGATTGTTGTGTCCGCACCACAAGGCCAAGCGGCTCACCTCGTTCCTGTAGTCCGTCTCATCGTTGTTGCTGATGAGACCTACCACTGTTGTGTCGTCCGCAAACTTGATGAAGTGGTTGGAGCTGTACGATGGTGTGCAGTCGTGTGTTAGCAGGGTGAATAGAAGGGGGCTCAGCACACATCCTTGTGGGGCCCCTGTGTTCAATGTGATGGTGCTAGATGTGTTACTCCCGATCCGTACTGTCTGTGGTCTCCCGGTCAGGAAGTCTAGCAGCCAGTTACACATTGAGGTGTTCAGCCCCAGACTGTCCAGTTTATGGATGAGCTGTTGGGGGATGATGGTGTTGAATGCCGAGCTGAAGTCGATGAACAGCATTCTAACATAAGAGTCCTTCGTGTCCAGATGTGTGAGAGCTGTGTGGAGGGCAGAGGAGATGGCATCGTCGGTTGAGCGATTAGGTCGGTATGCAAATTGGAAGGGATCCAGGGAGGCAGGGAGGACAGATGTGATGCTTTTCATGACTAGCCGTTCAAAGCACTTCATCAGGATGGGGGTGAGTGCTACTGGGCGATAGTCATTGAGGCATGCGGGCGTTGCCTTCTTTGGGACAGGGATGATGGTGGTGGCTTTGAAACAGGTGGGGACGATGGCCTGGCTCAGTGAGATGTTAAAGATGTCCGTGAAGACCGCTGCGAGTTCCCCTGCACAGTCCTTCAGCACACGACCAGGTATGTTGTCAGGACCAGAGGCCTTCCGGGCGTTAATCTTGATAAATGATCGCCTTACGCTGTCTGAGGACAGCGCCAGCACCTGGCCATCAGGAGAGGGGGGGAGTTTATGTGCAGGTGTGCTGTTACTTGCCTCAAACCGAGCAAAGAACTCATTCAGTTCATTCAGCGTAGAGGTTGAGCTGTCACAGGTCTGGGGGGGTGGTTTGTAGTTTGTGATGGTCTGTATTCCCTGCCACAGACTGCGTGTATCCTTGCTGTCCTTGAAACGGTGAGCTATTTTCCTGGAATACTGCTTCTTGGCCTTTCTGATGCCCCGATCCAGGTTCTTTCTGGCTGCCCTCAGGCCCACCTGATCTCCCGCTTTGAAGGCAGCATTCCTGGCTCTCAGGAGTCTGTAAACCTCAGCTGTCAGCCATGGCTTCTGATTAGCCCGAACAGTGATGGTCTTGAGGTTAGTTACATCATCAATGCACTTGGTGATGTATGAACATACAGTGTCTGAGTACTCCTGGAGACATAAGTTGTTGTTTGTGGTAGCAGCTTCTTTGAACATACCCCAATCTGTGGTGTCAAAACAGTCCTGGAGTGCCTCTGAAGACCCCTCTGGCCACACTCGTATCTGCTTGCGGACTGGTTTTGTGACTTTCACCAGTGGCCTGTATGCTGGCTTTAGCATAACACAGATATGGTCAGAAGCACCAATGTGGGGGAGGGGGAGGGCTCTGTAGGCATTTTTCATGGTGGTGTAAACGTGGTCCAGTGTATTGTTTCCTCTTGTTGCAAAGTTTATGTGTCTGTATGTTTTTGGAAATACACTCTTTAAATCTACTTGGTTGAAATCACCAACCGTGATGAGAAAAGCATCGGGGTGTGCTGTTTGCTGCTCACTGATGTGCACATATAGTTCATTCAGCGCCTCACCTCTAACTTTGCTGTTGGAGAGTGGAGGAATATATACAGCAACAATCATAACAGCTGTAAATTCCCTCTGTAAATAAAACGGTCTGCATTTAATAGTCATAAACTCCACTAAAGGTGAGCAGTGTTTGTGGACCACAGCAGCATCCAGGCACCATGCTTTGTTGATGTAAACACACAGCCCCCCTCCGCGTGTCTTACCTCCCTTGAGGGTTCGGTCCGCTCTGTAGCATGTTAGCTGCCCTAGTTGAACAGCATGGTCCGGAACATTGTTGTTGAGCCACGTTTCCGTGAATACAAACACACAACAGTCTCTCACAGTCTTTTGTGTCGTTCGTAGCAGGCATATATAATCCAATTTGTTGTCCAAGGAGCGCACGTTAGCCAAAACCCTGGATGGGATCGCCAGTTTGTGTGGGCTAGCTGCTAGCCTAGCTCCTATACCTCCGCGCTTGCCCCGCTTCTGCTTCCTGTTGCGCCGCTTGTCGCGTTTCCAATGCGGGCGCGATGGAGGGAGGCTCGGTGCTGGCTCCCAGAGCAGGTCGCAGTCACTCCGCTTGTTGCGCTGCCACTGCGGGCGCGATGAAGCGAGGCTCGGTGCTGGCTTCCAGAGCAGGCCACAGTTCCGTAGCTTCTCCTGGAGCTCGCTGTTTATTCCCAAATGAGCGGTTTTTCCAACATCAATCAGGAACTCACGGCTGTACTTGCGTTCTGAACACGTAGACATGACGGAGACGTGACAGCACATTGCGGCATGCAGGACAAAGACAAAAACACCGTGTTCTCGGGAGAGAGAGAAGCCGCAGCGATTGCTCGCGCCGCCATCTTGGATGTCTATCTGGTTCATGCACCTACTGTATGACACTTCTTTAAAAAGATGATCCAAAAATCAGTGGTGGGATGTAACTAAGTACAAATACTTTGTTACTGTACTTAAGTACATTTTTCATGTATCTGTACTTTACTTAAGTAGAATTAAATGTGGGTACTTTTACTTTTACTGCACTACATTTTACATGAAGTATCTGTACTTTCTACTACACTACATTTCTATAATGTGTTGAGTTACAAGTTACATTCATGTTGCAGCTTTTTGATTTGTCGTTAGTTTGAAAGTAACTGATGTCAAGAGGGGAGCTGTTCATTGAATCACTGCAAGTGGGCAGGTAATATTAGAGCTGCCTTCAAGAACAGCTGGACCAGTGATGTATATTCTAGTATATATGTCATTGAGCTGGGAGCACCCACAGCACCACTAACACACTCAAAATGGATTCCACCACAGATATTCAGCCAGAAGATACACAACACCTACTGTATGACCTTATTGAAAGACTATTGAAATATTATTGAAAGACGATTTAAATATTATTGAAAGACTATTGAAAGACTGTTTAGTACAGCAGGACTGATTTTTCTCTCCCAAAAGAGCCAGACTGGACTCAAAAAACTTTGAAAACTAAATTCTTCTGAACGTGAACAAGAAATTCTTGCTGCAATATTAAAATGTGTCAGTTCATGGGATGTTAAGAGACGAGAGATGTCTCCAAATGTCTCGACAGTCAGGTCCAAGTTTTGAAAATGGTGTCAGGAAGTTAAAATATTGTTCACCATCGACCCGTTACAAGGTTGACGGCAGTATTTTAACTAGAGTTAATGACAAACTGGAGTTAAAATTATCAGATGTTCCTTTGTTAGGTCTAATGCTCCTTTTTTCTGTCAGACAACATTTACCGTACTTAAATGTATTTACTGCAGTTAAAATGACACATTGGTTTTGCTTTGTGTTAAATAAAAACTTTCACAGATATGATCATTCTTCTTCCTTATTTTGCTTAATGTCATTTAACTCTGCATGTCATCCCTGAAATTCTGACGCACAGAATCACAAGTCCAAGTGTGAACTGTGTCACAGAGTAAGCACACTAAAAACATGCACTATCTGCAGCATTGTTCATTAAAATGTCTCAATACTATCAACGTATTACAGAAAATATACATATGGTAAACACACTTAATGATACTATGTAGACCATTGCATTAGGTAATACATTCAGCAAGTACTTTTACTTTAATACTTTTAAGTATTTTGAAAAGCAAGTACTTATTTACTTTTACTTAAGTAAAAACATTAATATGGTACTTCTACTTTTACTAGAGTACATTTACATTTTTGTCTGTTTATTTGTACTTTTACTTAAGTAGAGTGTTTGAGTACTTTCTCCACCACTGTCCAAAATGCTGCTGCCAGCGTCTTAAAGCTCCACTGACATCATCTTTTAACTTTCCATAAAATGGCACAACATATATATATATTAAGATTGACCTCTGATCGTTTTTGCTAAAACAATGTTAAATTAATTAAAATTCCTCTCAAAAATAGTTTAAAATTAGCGCCTTTTTTTTACATGATAAATACGGATTTTCCCGTCGCGCGATTATGACGTCAGACACAGACGAAGATGCAAACGCATCCGTCCGATTTAGCCATTTAAAACTTTATGTTTTAGCGGTTTGTCTTCAGAGAAGCCAAAGTTATTTCGAGTAAACAGCAGGTTATAATTTTTTTTCAGTTCTTGGCATAAACCAACACAGACATGTTCCTGTTTTTAGTGTTTTACATGCTTTATATTAGTAGCTGTATTATGATGCGAAGCCACGGAGCTCCCAGGCGGGAGCTGAAACAGCTGCCGTAATCAGAGCGCCCAACCCGGCATGAAAAAGAAAAACACACCGCTGGCTGAAGCCCTGAGCTCGATGGAATGTCCGGCGTAAAACTAACTTGACCGCGGTTTAATGTGACGCAGATGTGTTTATATAGCTCTGCAAACATTGAACGTTGTTGTCTTGCGGTGTTGAGTGTAAAATATTTCCGTGACACAACGCACATGTTACGATGAAAAGTCGGCTAGCTGCTAGCATGCACTCACCAGTGTTGTCCGATCTTGCGACAGGAACAAGCGTCCAGCTCCATGTAAACAATCCATCTTGCGACAGAAACAAGCGTCCAGCTCCATGTAAACAATCCATCTTGCGACAGAAACAAGCGTCCAGCTCCATGTAAACAATCCATCTTGCGACAGGAACAAGCGTCCAGCTCCATGTAAACAATCCATCTTGCGACAGAAACAAGCGTCCAGCTCCATGAAAACAATCCATAAACAAACGACCCGCTCTTTCAAAACGATGCCAAAACAAACCCAACAGAGTACTCAGTCAGCCCCTCACGCTTGTAGCTGCCTGCAAACTATGAACTGGATTTCCTGAATGTGAGGCGGGTCTTGTTACTCTGGGTTCATGAGACACGCCTCCGTTCAGGAAATCCATTCCATAGTTTGAAGCCAACGTGCATCATGGGTTGGATCGATACGTAAACAAGGCTGGTATCGGTATGTGCCATGAGCATGGTTCCGCTTCTGCTCGGAGGGCGGGCCAGGGTCCATCTTACACGGGCACGGGCCGTGTGTAGAACCGCCACAGACTTTGGCTTCTCTGAAGACAAACCGCTAAAATATAAAGTTTTAAATGGCTAAATTGGACGGATGCGTTTGCATCTTCGTCCATTGTATCAATGTGCGCAGTTGAGGCGATTCTGTGTGTGACGTCATAATCGCGCGACGGGAAAAACCGTATTTATCATGTAAAAAAAAGGCGCTAATTTTAAACAGTTTTTGAGAGGAATTTTAATTAATTTAACATTGTTTTAGCAAAAACAATCAGAGGTCAATCTTAATATATATATATATATGTTGTGCCATTTTATGGAAAGTTAAAAGATGATGTCAGCGGAGCTTTAATGTTGTCTTACTGCTGTCATCGCAGAAGTTAGAGAAGGTGAGCTTGTGATCGGAAGATCGCCGGTTCAAGCCCTGGTACAAACACCAGCAAAAATGTAGGTGGGATAAGTGAAGCAGTCGCCACCTTCATTTGCCCCACTCTGGGCCCTTGAGCAAGGCCCTTAACCCCCACCATCTGCTTCCCCGGGCACCCTAGTGTCAAGTTAGGTGGATGAAAAGAGGTATTGAGGTCAGACTGCACATGTCTGGTGGTGGTGGACATTTAATATCAAGCAATCTTACTGAATGAATGATCAAAAAAAGTAGTTTTATGGGTGTGTTGATTAGAATAAAGATTTGATGTCTGTTACCAAGGTGCTGAAACAATCAAGTGTTAGTTAGATCTGGATTTCACTTTTAATTGTTAAATCAACTAGTGATTTTAGAAGACTTTTTTTCATTCATTCAACCTTTATTTAGTCAGGTAAATCTTATTGAGCCTCATGGGCTCATTTACGAAAGCGACCTGCTAAACTAAAGAACGATGAACAGCAATGGAAGAATTTCCTTAAACAATAAACAATAAACAATAGAAAACAAAAGAGAAAAAAACAACAGAGAGAAATACTTTTTTTTTTAAACAAAGTATCGAAAAACTAGCAAAACTTTAATACAGTACATCTCTATTAGTAAGTTTTTTTCATGTTCTCTCAGATCCGCTGACCAGATGCTTTTAGCAGTCCCAAAAACCTTTTATAAGACCAGAGGAGACAGAGCATTTTCAGCTCTGGCTCCTAAATTGTGGAACGAGCTGCCACTGAAGGTCAGGCAGGCCCCATCAATATCTGTTTTTAAAACTCGTTTAAAAACACATATGTTTTCATTGGCTTTTAAACCAGAATGAGTTCACATCTCTGTTTTAGTGTTGTATTATTTTACTTGTGATGTACCGATATTTATATGATTGAGATTGATTGTTTTTATTGTTTTGTGCTTGTTTTTATTCTTGTACAGCACTTCGGACGGCTGCTGCTGTATTTTTAAGTGCTTTATAAATAAACTGGTATGGTATGGTATGGTATGTTTAGGATTCATAGAGCAAAGTTGAGAAACTGTCACTTGATGCAAGTCACAGGAAACAGCCGCGTGGTTAAGGCAATGTCCGGATATGAGGATGTTATGCAAAGCACCTTTCATGAGCTTACAACACAAGTGGAAGTACACAGTTTATACAGCTGAGCAAGTTGAAAAAAAGGAGACAAGCTTTTGAACTGTTGACAAGTCTTCAAAATGGATGTTGGATCAGAAACAAGCCAGAGACAAGAGATGAGTTTAAAAAGACAAAGATAGCAGACGGATCCTGTCAGTCATTTTGAGCAGAGATGGAACACGGTTGTCAAGCCCTGAAGACTTGGATCAGATCTGAAGATTGAAGGGAGAAGATTCTGACTGCAGATGAGCTGAAAAAACAACAAAAGATGGAAACAAAGCAATGAAGACCCGCTCAATATTACATGATCACCCTTCAAGACAACTGACCCCAGATAACTCTGAACAAGTCTCTGGTTGGAATTGATTACATCTGATGACTGTTTTCAACAAAGGCTGTAGGAATTATTCTTCTTTTTCCTGGAAAACCAATCCATTCATGGGACATGTGGTAGGAACCAGCCTTTTTTAACCATTTTACCCGATTTAAAAATTACAGGATGCATTTTGTGGTTTTTCTTAGAGACAGCACAGTTGGGGCGTAGGACATTTACAGATGGGTGCATCCACACCTAGAGGAATTTTGAGTTTCACCCATTTTTGATTTTTATTTCATTCATTATACTGCATTTCTTGAAATGCATTTGGTTGCACTGCTGCTGGATTTTTGAAAGCTATGAATGTAACCTTTTGCAAATTTATGATTAAAAACACAAAGCATGAAAATCTTAAGAGTGTTGGACTCATTTTCCTGATGTCATCTGAATGATACACAATCTTCATTGAACGTATCCAGGAAGTGTGCTTGGTTTTGAGATTTTTGGAGGTTTTGAACTAGGGCTGAACGATTTTGGAAAATAATCTAATTGCAATTTTTTTCTATAAATTGCAATTGCGATTTAAAACGCGATTCTTTTTTTTAATATCTTAAGTATTTTTCAACAAACAGAAGAAATAAATCAATCTGTTTTATAATAAACAATGTTAGATTTATTTAAAGCAGATATTACAATAAAGCAAACAAATCTATGCCTTTCTTTTCACCATTTTCTATTTTTTCTTGTTTCATAAACATACGGTAATAGTAAACATGTTAAGTGAACTTCCCAACTACTGTCTGAACTTCACGACAGTTAATAAATAAATATAAAAAATTGGATATATAAAAAAAAATTACTTTTTGAAGTTCAAACAGTTCGTTCAGTGATCCCTGTCTGCTGATACTTTGCTTACTTGAAGTTGAAGCACTGGTTGATGTCATTCTAGCCATGCGACCATCGGAAATGTCTTTGTGGTGTTTTTTTTTAAGTGTTGATAAAGATTTGTGTCACGTGACCAGTCAAATTGCTGCCTTCGCGATTAGAAAATCTAATTTTTTTATTTTTATTTTTTGCGAAATTATTGCAAATGCAATTAATTGTTCAGCCCTATTTTGAACGGTTACTTAGTTAGATTTTTGAACAGCAACCCCAAATGGCCAACTTGTCCTGGCCTAGGAAAATTACCAGGTCTTGTACCAATTGCAAAACGTTAAATAGAGAAAGAGCAGCCATAATGCAGGATATCTTATGGTAAACTTTGGGGTCACGGCTCCTTGACTCTAAGAGCTGTGAGGTGAAATAGGGGTGCGTCCTGCAAATTAAGGTTGTTAGTGCCTGGTCGAATCTCTCTCGAACCTAGCCTAAGAGGGCTTGACCGTAGTATTGTTTGGGTAATACTCAGAAGTCTAGGGGGTCCAATTACCGGTTAGATAAGGACTGGAGGGGTGTTAAACCCGGAAACGAAAACAATAGGAAACTGTGTTTGTGGTCTAGGCCAATACACACCTTGACTTCTTGCAGCTTTTATATATTATTATCAGTGGTGGCCTCCAGACCGCTAGGGAGCGCTAATGCGCTAATCCGCTTATAGCGTACCTAAATTATTTGTCAGCGTTACAGCAGATTATAACTAACTTTTATAATTCATACGCGGATTTGCGCTATTTTTATTTAAAATGCAGCACCGCTAATAACTAATTATCTATCAGTAAAATCGAAAAACTTATTTACGAGCTCGGACGACTGCTAACAGTCAGCGCCGCCGGATGTGGTCCGTGACAAAAAAGCGTCCCCCTCAGTCTCTTGGTGTGTGCTCTCTCTCTAGCAGTTAGCAGCCAGTGTGTTACTCTGCAGCCTTATTGCTTGTTTTCGAAGAGTCAGACGAAGACTTTTTAACATGGAGGGTGAACTTGTGGATGTTTCTCAGTGGCCTACGCGACGCGTCTGGATTTAAAAAAAAGAAGTTCGCCACATTAGCACTCTTCAAAATGGCGTCCGCGACGGCCACAGAAGCCAGGATTTTACAACAAAACACGGTAAAACAATTATTTCTTTGCTGAGAAAAAATATATTTCATAGCTGACGTTATAGCACAAGTTTTTCTGAGCTTGAGAGTTTCACGAAATGGTCAAATCTGCTGGATTTAAAAAAAGTAGTTCACCATTAGCACTCTTCAAAATGGCGTCCGCGACGGCCACAGAAATTAAGAACATAAAATAGCTGACAGGGCAGCAAACTTACATACTCAGGGAATCACAAGGAACTCAGGAGACAGAGGCAACAGGAGACAATGCCAGGACAACGATAAACACAGAGATACAGACTTATTTTTGATTTGATTTGATGTTTATTCATTCATTTTAAAAGAACAATACAAAACAGTTTCATCAGATACAAGAATACAAGTAGGATAAAATGAAAGGAGCAGAAAGAAGATGAAATCTTATTATATCTGCCCCTTATTTCACAGTTTGTTCAACCAATGATAACCTTCAAACTACATCACAAAATGAATAACTCTACTTAATTTTTCTAACTGTAATACACAAACTACATCACAAAATGAATAACTCTACTTAATTTTTCTAACTGTAATACACAAACACACTAAGCTACATCATAAGTACAACATAAGTGTAATACACAAACACACTAAGCTACATCATATATAGTTTTTGAGCAAGTCCTTTTTGACCTTTTTCTTAAATGTATACATTGATTTTGCATTTTTAACATCACTCTCCAGAACATTCCACAATCCAACTCCCTGAATTGAGGTAGACCGTCCCTTTAAGCTGGTTCTGAATTGTGGTTTGATGAATATCTGTCCCTTTGAGATTGTAATAACTTTGTCTTTTTATAAAATTTCTTTGGATATTTAAAGGTAATGTGTTATTATGAGCCCTATACATAACTGATAAAATACTATATTCTACCAATTCCTGGAATTTCAATATATTTAGCTGAAGAAACAAGGTGTTTGATGGGTGACTGAAATGTTTTCTGGTGATTACTCTTACAGCTCTCTTTTGTAAAATAAAAACAGGCTTTGTAATTGTTTTGCACGCTTTTCCCCAAACCTCAATACAATAGATTAAATGTGGAACAATGATTGTGTTATACAACATATACAGAGCTTTATCAATTAAAAAATCCCTGACTTTATATACAGGTACATGAACACACAGCATGACAATCACAAACACCTGGACAACAAAATGGAGGAGATAAGCAAGACAATTAACAGAGAGACCAGGGAGTGTAGGGATGGGGACCCACCACCTGAGAGCAACATGCTTACAACTGTTATCTTGAAGTTCTAGGGTGTAGAGAGCCACATAAACGGTTATGGTAGGCCGGCTTTGGCCCATGGGCCTTGAGTTTGACACATGCGATCTAGTGGTACTAAAAGTAACAAAAGAAGAAAAGAAAAAAAACCAGCTAAATATGTCAGCAGTTTAGCTAACAGACTTAAGAATGGGTACATTTTGTCCTTGTCAAACCTCGTTTCTTCTGAGAGCAGACTCCAGAATTCTCCATCCACGCCAGGTGATGCTCGAATTACAGATGAGGCAAATAGACTTTGAATTAGAATAAACAAAAAAATACTCCTCCTCCCACTCTGTGTGAAAATAATACGTTTTTGTTTGCTTGTTTGCTAGTTTTCCATCCATGTTTACTGTGCACCGACAGCTCCACTGCTGTCCTAAAGTCTCGTGAGAGCGCTGTGTCACCGCACCCAAAACTCGCAAGACTATGTCTGTGAGAATACAAGATGAGGAGGGCTGAGGAAAGCGTTGCTGCGCATTGGAATATCGTCACTCCTCCCACCCCAGCTAGCTCCCTTTATGTGAAAGGGAGACAATTCAACTTACTCCTTCATCTTTAAAAACTGTGTTAGGATAGGCTAAGTACTTGGTGACCGTACAGTACTGTACATGTATTCATTTGTAAAAAAAAAAAAATTTATTTTTATTTTTTTACTATTGTTCTGGGGGCCGGACCAAATGTGGGGGCGGGCCGGATGCGGCCCGCGGGCCGTGGTTTGGGGAACACTGCTTTACAGGGTCAACGAGGCCTGTGTTCGGTTGTGGAGAAAGGCGGAGGTCTCGCTGACCGCCATGAAGCGGTCCAAGTGAGCGAACCGTGGGAAGAAGGCCCGCTGGCCCCAGCTTGAGGAGCGGGTCAAACAGTGGGTTTTGGAAAAATGCGCGGCCGGGAGAGGCGTCTCCACGGTCCAGTTTCGGCTGCACACCGTGGCTCTGGCCAAAAACATGGACATCTTGGAGTTCACTGGCAGTGCATCGTGGTGCTACCGATTTATGCAACGAAACCAGCTTTCTCTGAGGGCGCGCACCACGATGTGCCAGAAGCTTCCAGCGGACTTTGAGGAGAAGGTTGCCAGCTTCCGCGCCTTCATCTCCCGCCAAGTTCACGACCACCACATCTCGCCAGCACAAATTGTGAATATGGACAAAGTTCCACTGACATTCGACTTGCCAATGACGAGAAGTGTCTCAAATAAAGGTGAGAAGAGTGTCTCCATTATGACCACAGGACATGAAAAGTCCCACTTCACCGTGGTCCTCGCCTGCTGCGCAGATGGGGCAAAACTGCCGCCCATGGTCATTTTTAAGCGCAAAACCATGCCTAAAGAGAACTTTCCACCAAGTGTGGTTGTTGAAGTGAATGAAAATGGATGGATGGACACTGGGATGATGAATTTGTGGCTGACCAGATGTTACAGCAAGCGGCCAGATGTTTTTTTTTTTAATCTAAAAAAGCTGTTCTGGTCATGGACAGTATGAGAGCTCACATCACGCCAGCTGTAAAAGACAAAATAAAAGCGACCAACTCCATCCCTGCCATCATCCCAGGTGGACTGACCAAGGTTCTACAGCCCCTGGACATCTCTGTGAACAGGAGTTTTAAAGCTGCTTTGAGCCGCTTGTGGGAGCAGTGGATGGTCAATGGGGAGCACAGTTTTACAGCGACAGGCCGCATGCGCCACGCCACGTTCATGCAGGCGATCGACTGGATCGACAAGGCTTGGAAATCAATTTCCACAAAAATAATCCAGTCTGGGTTCATCAAAGCTGGGATCATCCCACGGCCAGATGGAGCAGAGGACACCAGCGAGGAGGAGGAGGAGGAGGAACAGGCTGGGCCTTTGAGTACCGGTGAGCTGGACCGTGTGATGGCTGAACTGTTTGCCAGTGACACGGAAGATGAAGACTTTGAAGGTTTTGAATAGTGTAAATAGTGTAAATAGTAGTGTAAATAATTTGTTTGAATAAAAACTGTAAACGGTATCTGTTTCTGTCATTTTTATGGGCGGGGTGAGCGTGTATTAATTATATAGCCGCTAATATTTATGTTGTTGTAACCGTCAAAGTGTATCTATTAACAAAAATTAAACCAAGACACGTTAACATATATATATTCAGCTAACAAATAATTTTTTTAAAGTGTTTCTGTACGGTAGTTTAATTTTAATTACGGTAAATTCAGCTCTCGCAATTAGAGGCTAAAGAGTTGCAAGGAGGAGACTTCCGGTTATGGCGGCCATGTGAGTAGACGTGTCTTTCATCGCTCTGCTGTTCCTGCCAAATATATCTCTAAAAACCCTTCCTTTCAAAACGTACCAAACGGCCAGTGAACGCAGGAGGTCGGAATAATGCCAGCAAAAGCGGCTCAAGAAGATAGTGGAAAAGAGAAACAAAAGAAGCTAACGGACTATAATCTTCGAGGGGACACGCAGAAAGCTAATGCTAATGCTAGCTTAAGCTCAGCTCCGATGGCTGCCACAGACAGAGAGGAGACCTCGAAGTCTCAAAGCAGCAAGGTGGATGAAATACTGTCTGTTGTTAACTCAATGCAGAAGGAGTTCTCCTCCAGATTTGATGAAGTCCTGGGCTCTATCGACAGCATGAGGAAAGAGATAAGTGATTGTACTCAGCGAGTCGCAGAAACAGAAGCACGCATTTCTGACGCAGAGAGCGAGATAACAACAATGCGAGCTAAAGTGGAAACATTAGAGTCCAAGAAGAAAGACTTGGAAGATAAAATTATGGATCTGGAGGCAAGATCGAGACAAAATAATAATAATAATAACAATAATGAATTCAATTTATAACGCACTTTTCATTAATAAAAATCTCAAAGTGCTACAAGGTGCAACAGAATTAAATGTCAACAAAACAAATAATAAAACAGTTAAAATCAATAACAGTATCAGCTAAGATCAAAAGTAGAATCATGAGGAGGTAGAGTATGCTCGGTTGAAAAGAAAGGTCTTCAAGCCGCTCTTAAAGTCAACCACAGATTGTGGGGCTCTCAGACAGTCAGGAAGAGAGTTCCACAGGCGGGGGGCAGCCACACTGAAAGCCCGGTCTCCCATGGTCTTTAATTTGGTTCTCGGAATGTGAAGGAGATTACTGTTCTGTGACCGCAGCGAACGGGTGGATGAGTATGGAATAAGAATATCCTTCAGATAATCCGGTGAAGTTCCGTGTAAGCACTGATGTGTAATGAGAGCAGTTTTGTACTGAATTCTGTAGGCGACAGGAAGCCAATGAAGGTTATGGAGAATGGGCGTAATATGTTCAAATTTCCGAACTCTCAACAAGATCCTTGCTGCACTGTTCTGAATATATTGAAGTTTCTGAAGGTTTTTGCCAGGGATTCCAATAAACAGGGAGTTGCAGTAGTCGAGCCTGGAGGAGACAAAAGCATGGACGAGCTTCTCGGCATCGGAAAAAGTTAGAGATGGGCGAAGTCTGGAGATGTTTCGAAGATGGAAGAAGCAAGTTTTAAACAGATGTTTAATGTGATTTTCAAATGTAAGATTGGAGTCCATTTTTATTCCAAGATTAGTAACAGAGGTGGAGAGGGTGATGTCTTGTCCAGAAAAGGAAAGTCTTGTTATAGGAGATGTCTGTACCTGGTGAGGGGTGCCAATCAGTATGGCCTCAGTCTTGGAGCAGTTTAATTGACATATTTAATTAAACATATTATATAATATGAGAACTGTTACCATCAGGGAAAAGGTACAGATCAATCAAGACAAGAACAAACAGATTTAAATATAGTTTTTATCTGTCCACAGTTACTGAACAACAAAATCTGTAATAAAAACTGAATAAGGGACAACTGGTGTAATATCAATCTGCTTGTGTTGCACATTTGGAGTGTTTCTCAAACCTGTTATTAACTTTAATACAGTTTATATTTTTATATTGTTTTATATTTTACTGTTTTTACTTTTGTTCTGGGAAGCAAACCCAGATTTCACTGTATTCATGTGCAATGATAATAAAGGTCTCTTCTATTCTATTTTGCAGCAGGTTTTGAATTGTCTTCTGCTGAACTTGATCCACCACAAAGACTGTGTGGTTCACAGAGTTTCTGCACAAATCAAAATATGAAACTTTAAATTAAAATGTTCTCAGAGAACAATAAGTATAATTTTTATACACACTAACCAGAAACCTCCAGTGATTTTGGTCGACATGGACAAATAACACAAAGCTCTTGTAATTCTCAAAATTTACCAGTAAAAAGAAACACTTAATGTTAAAATGTTATAAATGTCATTTCTGAAATTAATGTACAATTTTAACTGTTATTTTTCCAAATGGTTATCACTTAAAAATATTAAACCTATAAATTATTTTAAATTAAACATTCCTGTTTTTACTTGAACTATGTTGCATTTCAATGAGACAAACTTTCTGCACAGTAATGATGTGATTTGTGGTAAAGTCGTACTTACCCTCACTGTTTCTACAACATCCTGAAGAACGAGCAACAAACAGCAACTTAGAGAAAATTACATGGAAAATGTCCAACTTTGGAGGACCTTTATTTTGAAATTCCACATGAGATCTTGGTGACATTTGGTGAACAACATCTGGAGATGTTCTACAGTCAGCCTGAAGTGAGACTGGTCACTGGAAACTAAGAGTTTTGTTTTAATATTAATGGAAACTTCAGGGAAAACAATTTAACATTCTCACATAATGAACATACAAATAACCACAAAACAGAGACAAAAGTTAAATATTATGGATCCATATTCACAGGAGGACATTAAAAATCATTTCTGAACATAGACCAGCAAGAATGACTTCAATCATCTAGAGTCAAAACATGAAAAACACATTGAAGTTTTTTATTTATTTAACTTAGCAACACAAAAAGTTCTCTACTCTTTGGATATGGGGGCGACATTCAAACTTTTAGTGGAAACAGCTGAGCAGGAATGTTGGTCCCATTACAGCTTCCAGTGCTAACATGTGTTTTATGTACAGAGTTTGTACCAACAGGAGACACACATCAGCTTTTATTCTGAAAGAACCTCACAAGCGCGTGCACAACCAAACCGCGTGAGCGCTGACTTTTAGAAGT
>JBBPBX010068235.1:0-19188 GCA_038048925.1 Garcialebias charrua
AGTAGTTTTATACAACTACTGTAATGAAGAATAAAATAAACCCATATGCCAATACCCATTAACAATAATAATTATAGTAATGACAAGTATACACATATATCATACTTTTGGTGTGCTTGCATTTACTTTTGGTACAATAAAACAGCTATTAAAAATGGTATCAAAAAGAAACACTGAATCATAATCATAATTTATATAAAGATACTTTTACAAGCCTTATACCAAACCATACCATTTTATTTATAGAGCACTTAAAACAACAACAAGGTCAACCAAAGTGCTGTAAATATATGTCATTACAGTATTATGTAAATATATATTATGTATAATATTATGTCAATAATATTATCTCACATTTTTTGTGTGTAGCGTGACGTGTAATGTGCACTGATCCAAAATATAACTATGATTATTCTAATTAAAGTAATAATACTGTCACAGAGTCTTACAGGTGAAATGTGATCCCAAGGTTTCTTGTTTTGATGTTACGTCTATTGGAGCATCCATAGGCTGCACAAAAGTCAGGCATCTTGTCAAAGAGTATTTCTGTAAAACACAAAGCAGTAATTAGTGTTGAACATACCAAACCGCTTGGAAATCATGTGCAGCTTTAGTTCAGTTAAAAACAAAGAGCTCCTAGTGATCTAAGAATGCTGGGGAAATGTTTGGAATACTAGCTAGCCCTCAAAGGCTCTTGTTAATAGTCTGCTAATAAATACAGTCATGATCAAGACAGTCATTTAGACAAAAGATTAGTTTGTTTTAAAATAGTTATTGGTGTAATAAAAACAGAACATTCTACATTCTCGATGAGTGTGACACCCAAAACACGAATAAAACCTTTTAAAAAAGACGAAACTGCTGTCTGATTACCAAAGAAATCATAGCCACGTTAATAACGTTTTTAAAAACATAAACCGTTTGTAAATCCGTCAAGATTACAGCGAGTTAAGCGTATTTTTGTTTGTATAAATCCCTCACCTCCATACGGTTTCCACAGCTGCAGCTAATGTTGCTGTCTGTGGCAAGATGGCTGCCGCTGACTCCTCCTCAGCTTATCTAGTGTTTATTATATCTATGGGTGACACCGAGCTAAACCACAAATGAAGACCCTGGAGTTTAGTTGCAGCTTGTTTAATTGTCTTCATGAACATGTGGTGAAAAGGCATTCCTGCCTGACAATTCAGAGTGGATGGCATCTGATAACGTTTCCATGCTGCCTCTTGCATGTGAATCTTTGTTCTATTTCGTATAAGCTTTGCCTTTAGGCCTTCGCTAGTGGGTAAATCCCTCTGTGCCACGCGCGTACTGAAAAACTTTAGTCCACGCCCAGGGCCGGATTTAGGAGGATGGGGGCCCCTGGGCTTGAGTCAACTTGGGGGCCCATATATATATACCACCGGTGTGTGTGTGTATAATATATATATATATATATATATATATATATATATATATATATATATATATATATATATATATATATATATATATATGTATGTTTGTTTGTTTGTTTGTTTGTTTTGCTTTGGTTCAGATGATGAACAGAAAATGACTGAATAGTAAGTTTTCACAACTTACAACTTTAATATGCCAGTTGTCACAAACTACAAACAACCCTGAACTGGTTAAAGACAAAACCACATGTTAGGGTTTGAAACTATAGAATATGATGCTTCCATCACAAAATAAAATCACTGAATAGTTATTGTTGCCTGGATTCAACACAAACTTCCCTGCAACACTCTGTCTCATTTGATGCATCATTATGTGTCTCTTGTAAAAGCAGAACGTCAATGCTTTTATACTTAATGGTTTGGGTAAACCAGTGCACGCTTCACAGCCTCTCTAGCTTAAAGATGTTATTTTAAAAGAATCCATGTTGAGTGAGAGGATAAGAGACGGTGAAGTTATTGTTTGGTTTATTTAAAGTGGGCTTGTGTAGAAGAAGTCTCTCTTACCTATTGTAGACAACTGAAGGGCAGAAATACTAACTTTGGAGGGTCTTACAGAACAAGTGAAAAGCAGGGCAGGCTGACTGATCCTCAGGTGAAAACCACTAAGACAAAGCTGTTCACTGACTAAAGCTACTCTAACTGTTGTTTGAGTAAACGCTTGATTGTAGAATGTCACATTGCCTCTCCATCTGATGGTTTTTACAACTCAATGTGTTATAAATGTTTCAAAGTGTGACATGTTTTAGGGTCAGATTTAGCTTTTCTCTTGGCTTTATGCTGCTCTACTCTTAAATGAAGGCATTACCCCGACCTTTTCTAATAGAAGATGCTGATAATGCTGATAAAACAAAAGGGATGTTTTTTTCAAATAGGAAGGCGGTTCCAGCAGATCCTCCTCTGATTTTATCTTCAAATTGTGTCCCTATTGAGTTTGTTGATTCCTATAAATATCTGGGTATCCTGATCGATTCACATCTCTCTTTTAAACTCCACGTGGAAAACCTGGTGAAGAAACTGAAAGTTAAACTGGGTTTCTTTTTCAGAAACAGATCATGTCTAACACTGAATGTTAGGAAATGCCTTGTATCTGTGACTTTCCTTCCCTCTATTGATTACGGTGACATTCTCTACATGAATGCTCCTACAAGCACCCTGCGGATGTTGGATGTTGTCTATCATGGTGCACTAAGATTCTGGTTGTGATTATCGTACCCACCACTGCACCCTGTATTCACTGGTTAACTGGACATCATTAACCTCACGCAGACTCTTCCACTGGTACATTTTCATCTTCAAATCACTTCTTGGTCTGCTGCCCTCATACATCTCCTCCTACATGTCTTTGCGTGAGTGCAGCTACAGCGTGCGCTCTCAGGACATGATTACCTGCAGTGTTCCGTCAGTGAGGACTGAACTTGGAAAAAGGGCCTTCTCCTACTCTGCTCCTGCTTCATGGAATATCTTACAAAAAGATCTGAAGCTCTCGAACTTGACTTCTCTAAATGGTTTTCAGAATCTGTTGGAATCCTGGCAAAAACCAATGCAGATTTGTTCCTGTCTTTGATTTTATACATATACCTTATAATGTTTTGCTAGTTTTTTGATACTTTGTTAAAGGGAAGAGGGAGGAAAGGAAAAGAAAAGGAAATATATATATATGTATATATATATATATATATATATTTATATATATATATATTTTTCTCTCTTTTGTTTTCTATTGTTTATTGTTTGTTTGTTTATTGTTTAAGGAAATTCTACCATTGCTGTTCATTGTTCTTTAGTTTTAGCAGGTCGCTTTCGTAAATGAGCCCATGAGGTTCAAAAGATTTACCTGACTAAATAAAGGTTGAATGAATGAAAAGAAGGCACATTCACTAGTGTTTCCCTTAGTTTACATGCCTTGGAAGGGCGTTTGTCTCCTCCATATTTTTTGTTGACGGGGTGGCAGACACGGAGTCACGTCTGTGTTGCGTGCTGTTTGGACTGATAGTTGTTGAGCGGGGGAGTGGGGAATAGACTGTGTGAGGAAAACAGCGCTTCCTATGTAGCTTTTTAGGTAGCACGTCTGTATTGCATGCCGCTAGCTTAGCGCTAAGTCAGGGACGGCAGATGTCGACGGTGGGGGTAGGGCACACGGTTCTGTTGACAGGGCAGGACACCCTGCTTGTATGATGGTGGGTGAAACGCTGCACTTCCATATACTGAGAGAAACGCAATTTCGGTCCTGTGTATGTCCTGTACATATTGCAGTTCTGACAATAAAGTTGACTTTGACTTTTGACTTTACAGTACTGTACTCCAGATCAGACAACAAATGTGATGAAGACCAACAAGAATCGGGAAGAAAATTATTATTATTTTTTTTCATTGTGTTTGTCCTAAGAGTTAAATATAAGACAACTGGACTTCCTTTCTTGTTTCTTGACATTTCACCTCTCATCCAAAAGACATCATCAGCTCTTAAGTTTTTATAAGCTTGGACAGTTGACTGAACGGGCTCCCCTTTCAGTGTTACTCGTCTCAACAACAAATATAAACTCAGACCCTTTTTGAAGTAATTATCCTAATTAATAATAAGCCTAAACTCCCTAATTCATAATCGGAACCGAAAAAGGTTCAAGGCTTTTATTATCATTCTCATCACATGAGGTGGAACGAAATTGTGTACTCAAGGTCCCGATTACAGTTCATATCTTAGCTCTTATTACTGTTTTCCTTTTCAATTTATACTTTTGTTGGATGTAACTGGGACCATGTGTACACAATTTTGTTCCACCTCATGTATCACATGTGGTGCATATGACAAATAAAGAAACTTTGACACCCAAAAATAGCAAAATTATAAAGTGGTAAAAAAGAAAGATAAAAGTATTTCGGAGGAGAGGTGAAACATCTTTAAATAGCAAGAACTGATATTTGGCATCTTTCTCAACTACCGGTATTAGAATTACCATGTTCTAAAAGTCTACACCAAAATACTTGAATATGTGTCATACATTTTTTTCTGTATGTCTGGTCTATTTTTACGTGTCATATGTCATATGTGGTGAGCTTTCAGAAACTGTTAAAAAAAACTCTTGTACTGTATTTAATCCTATGAGAAGCAACAACATATCTACAGCTGAAGTAAAAAAAAAATAATAATAATTTTTATTTATTTAAATAAGTTATATGTTTGTTTTTGTGTGTTATGTTTTTCATTGTGTTGTGTGGTCTATGCAACTTTTTTTGTGTTCCAGGGAGCCCGTTTGGTTTGAACAGCAGTGCTGGGTTGAGACCCCTGAACCTTCTACAGGTATGCCTCTGTTACAGTCAGTGTGTAACGCTGTATGTAAAAAACATTCACACAGTATTTGTATGGTAGAGTTACTCTGTTCCAGTGTTTACCAGTGTTAATCGTATGATGTTTGAATTAGGTCAACTTACATTTCCTAATACATTTTCTCCTTCGCCTCATTGCTTAGGCAACGCATTGAGCACTACTTGTAAAAGTGTGCAGTTGCAGGTATCTTTTGTATATGATGCCTGACTGAAATGTTAATCAAATTAAGTTATTTTTGATATTATTACCAGGCTCTTTGTGTGGAATAGCTGAGTCTCATAAGCTTTTGCATGTGGAATAGTCACAGAAGTAAACAAAGAAATCAGAGTACTAAGAATTGAGAATGAACTTTCTTGTACTAAGAATGTTCCTTTTTTGTAGTTCTGATTATCTATTGGTGAAAAAAGTTCATGTTCAGCTCTTTATTGTTTGTTGGTATTTCTGTGCTGTTTATCTGCAGATCCCCACCGGTCCGTACATTTTTAACTCCTTGCAGTCGCAGTTCTCCCCTCAGCAGAGTCAGTCAGCCACGTCCAGTCCTCAACAGCAGGGGGAGTTGGTGAGACATTCTCTTGCAAATGCATGCTAAACAGACTGCACTCAGAAGAAAAACAAAACATTTTCATATAATTATGTGACAGAAAAACAGATCAGTGTAAAATGAGTTAGAGTGAATCTGTAACTTTAGTTTTAATAATGCTAATATTCATTTTAGTCATGTATTTTCAGTTTCCATAGTGTGACAGAATATAAATATCTTTGTTCGTAGGCTTACAGCTGAAAGAATGTCTTCATGTTGGAAGTGTCTGAAGCTTGTTCCTGTTCATTTTGCAATTTCTCATTGAGACTGGACTCTAGGAAGGCTGTGTCAAAACATTTCATTGTTGTTTTTCTGAGCTTTTGCTGTGTGGTTGGGTCCATTCATCTAGTCCATATGTGTCAAACTCAAGGCCCGGGGGCCAAATGTGGCCCTCATTGATGTCTTCTCTGGCCCCCAAGATGTTATTTTAAATGTAAAATACTTTTATCACTTTATTTTTTTTTCAGTAATCTTTGATTATGATGTCAAAAGTGCAACAGACAACATCAAATGAGACCATTCAAACTCTTGCTGAGGAACCTGCAACCAAGAAAAGATGTTGGGTATCTGACTTGAGTTAATATAGATTCTGAAATTGGCCCTTAGTTTGAAAAATGTTTTAATTTTGGCTCTCTTTTGTAAGTGGGTTTGACACCGCTGATCTAGTCAGTTACTTTTATTTCATGTGGGGTCAGTGCTTTATTTCAGATGTTCAAAATTAAATAAATATTTAGAAATAGAAGCTGAGCCTGACAAAACAAGAATAGATGACTCAAATGTATCAACAGGAAGTACAACTTTAGAACCAGAATTTGAAAGTACTTACTGGTCGATGACACTGCAGACTCAGACATGGAGTACAGTGGATTTATGAAATATGCTTGTTGTGTTATAACAGTCTTAGAAAAAAACTGTCAACTTTTGGTGCTGCTGATTGAGGACAAGATGCCAAAATTCTTATTAACCATTTAATCAAGATCAAAATGTTCTTATGGTCATTACATTTTTTTAAATAAATATATGACATATAGTTTCTTATTTATTTATTTCAATAAAGGTTGAATTAAAAAATATACACACATGCTCTTATCAAATTACTTAAGTTTGTGTTTCTGTAAATAATATTTTTCAAGACTGATTTTTATAGAAGTAGGTTTAATATTGCAAATATTTGGTTTTGCAGCATTTGTGTGTGGTCGTCATGTTGTCTCATTCTACTTTGTGTCTACTATTTCAGAGTGACCAAGGGTCAGATCAAAGTTTAGGAAACCAGCAAACTGCTGTCATCAACCTGGGGGGCTTCATGTCTCCGCAGGCAGCAGGTATGGTCCATCGCGATGTAAAAATCCACATTACAGCTGCGCATATTTCCCTGAACATTTTTATTCATTCGCTCCTTTAATCTGCTTTGTCACAAAATGACACCATCTCACAGACTACGACTGATGAGATGAGGTTCACTAATGTGTTCATTACTGTAAAAACTGTTCATACGTCTGTGACTAAACATGAGAATGTTGCTAACGTTAGCCATCGTTCCTCTCAAAGGGGCTTTTAACAGCTGACAGGAGAGACTCAACTTTCCCTCCTCTTCTCTGCTACATTCTCTTTTTCCTTTTCCGTTTGTGTTTTGTTTGCCCTCACCCTTTTCCCCTTCCCTCTGTGTTAAATTCCTCCCCCTCCTCTCAATGCACTGGGCCTTCACATCTTTTCTAATTTGTGCTATTTGTCCATAATCTTTGCACTTTTCCTACAATATTTCTATTTTCTTTTGTCTTGCTGTTGTTTTCCTTTTACTGAAACGTCACATTCTCCCCTCAACCTGTCATTGTTCTCCTCTTCTGCTTATTTCCTCCTCATACATCATCCCGTACCTTCTTCTGCTTGTGTCCCTCTTGCCGTCACCTCCTTCCCTCTGGGGTTCCCTCCCTCCCTCCTTCCCTCCCCTCAGTGCTGTCCCAGTTGGGCTGTGGGCTGGACGGGTCTGGGCCCCCGCTGCGCCTCCAGCCGCGTCTTGGCGTTGGGCGTCACGTCACGTGCATGTTGAGCGTGCTGGAAAGCGTTTTCCGTGCACGTGAACCCGCGTCGGCCTCCAAAGCACGCCTTGAACATGTTCATGATTTCGCCGTTCAAACATTCAAACGCCGTTCAACTCTCCCTGATTGGTTGATCAGGGAGAGTCGGGGGGAGGAGAGTCCGCTATGTGACGCGGAAACGAGGGGACGGGTATTGCGCAACTATGTGACGTATATTTTGTGGGACACAGAAAAAACCCGCGGAGTCATGGACTATGGAAGAGAAACTCATTGTAGCTGTGTGTTCGCGACAAGTCCTTCACGACCAGTCAAGTCTGCTCTACTGAGACAGAAATAAAAAGCTCCTTGCCTGGCGGAGTGCAGTGAGGACTCGGTATACCGGTAAGCTCCTCCCACACACCCCGCCGCCACACCGCCGCAGTTTCGCGTTGGTCTGGACACCACTGTGGGTCCAGTGCGTCCACTTGCGTGCGTGACGAGCTTTTTTGAAGTTGAAACGCTGTTAGGTGTGGACGTACCATGAGACTTAAACGACCCTTAACTCTTCATGCCTTAGTTTACAGGCAGCTGCATGTTTTACTGTAAACCCCATTTTTCAAACGTTTTTTTTTTAATATTTACAAATATTTAAAAAAATGATTATTTTATATGTCTACAAATATTTTAAGTTTTTCATCAGATTAGGTAAATTATTGACATTTTTTATATATATATCTTCTCAAATTAATTTGAGCTTGTGTCAAACTGTATTTTCCCACAAATTTAAATACATTAAACAAAGGCAAATGTATTTTAGAAATATAGTAAACTTTTTAGTTTATATCTAATGAATAGTTTTAATGAGTGGTCTGGATTTTTTTTTTTAAGAGCTTATATGTAGTTTTGAGCAATCGTGATCTTGGTTTGGCGAATCGAGGATAATTTCTTCTGAGAAAGTGATGCCAAAAACTGTTTTGCAAGAACGGTTCAAGAGTAAATTTACATCATATAAAACAAGTCAATTCAAGAACTTCACACAAGTTAAACGCCATATTTAGTATTTTTAGAATAGGTTTAGGGCGGCACGATGGCACAGTTGATAGAACTGTCGCCTCTCAGCAAGAAGGTTGTCGGATCAAATCCCGTCTGGGGGCCTTTCTGGGTGGAGTTTGCATGTTCTCTCCGTGCATGCGTGGGTTTTCTCCAGTACTCCAGTTTCCTCCCACAGACCAAAAACATGCATGTTAGGCTGATTGGTAACTCTAAATTGTCTCTAGGTGTGAGTGGTTGTTTGTCTCTGTGTCCCTGTGATGGACTGAAGACGTGTCCAGTGTCCCCCGCCTCTTGCACAGGGACTGCTGGACATGGGCACAAGTGACCCGTGAGCCAAAAAGGAAGAAGCGAGTAAAAGATAATTGATGGATAATGGGTTTAATATTCTACACTAAACATCAGTGTTGCAACATGTAATTAATGATGGCTGCCAGGTGTGTCCCATTCTGCTGGCCAAGTGAAGATAGCATTCCTGTTTCTAGAAGTACAGTAGTCCTTCGTTTATCACGGGGTTCCATCCCCGTCACACATTCCCCCCCATGAAGTAGGGATAGGCTACAATAGTCCAAGTTCAGTCATGACATGTGCCAGGCTGCAATCACACTCCTGTTACTTCCAATCTCCTTCCTTAAATAAACAATTTAATTTTTTTATTTAAAATAAACAACCCATGCAGCATGGTTTATTTTAAATGTTACATTATTTAAATTGTAGAGAAGCGAAGCGCAGTACATCATAGGGTTAACCCTTCACAAAGCTGATGCAGCACAGAGGAGAAATGCAGGAGGGAGTTTCCCCACTGCACATAGGGGCAAAAACATTTAAAATAGTTTATTTTAAATAAAATGATCCATCAATCAGCCAATCGTGTGTCATGTCTAATCTTACTTTGAAAAACTGCAATAGAGTGAGTCCGCGAAACAACGAGGGACAACTGTATAAGAATGTGTGTGAACCAGTTTTTACATAAACTGTTGGACGCTGCTGATCAGTGAAACGAATATTTATTGTAAGAATATTTATAGTGAGTACAAACACAAATATTTGATTGACAAAATATGTAAAGTTTGCAAGCTGTAAATGTTTTTCAATTTAGCATTTATTCAAACTGCTTCAATGTTTTTTAATCTAATACGTAGTCACTATTAGTCACTATTCACTGCAGCCCCCGAAATTTAATTCCTCTGTAAGAAATCCTTCCTCGTATTTCAAACAGGGATTTCACTGATTGCTATTTATTGCATGTAAAATACTGACTTCTTAATGGTACACCACACCCCCCCAGTTAAAAACTAACAACGTAGTTAAAGTTAAAAGTGTCATCTAAGGTTCAGTTTTTATGTAAATCCTCGGATACCACATTTTACTGTGCAAGAGCCACTTCATTCTGTCGTATGTTCTGTTGGTGATACACTGTTTTGATGAAGACCACAGCAACAAACACCAACGCTTTCAATGGCAGCAACTAACAGTGTGTCAAACTAAAAAGCAGGCATGTTCTTACACAGATCTTAGCCACAGGATGATACTTTTATTCTTTTCAAAGTTTCCTGGTTGCATCATGAAATAAATAATAGGCTGTTCCACTGCAGACATGAATTATAGATTAAGTTGACTTCCTCTCTGGGCAGAACTGTGAAGCTGCATGTTTGTTTTGCTGGGATCTCAGTCATTCATTTGTCTCCAGACAACACTGGTGCTGCTTGACTGCATCCTGCCTCACTCCCCAACACTTCCTCCCCCTCCCCTCCGCAAACCATTAACCTTTTTTCTATATTTCACTGCAAACTCTTCTTGAATGTCGTACATATCAGCCTTTAGTTCGGTTTCACTAACCCGCAGCACGGTGGCGCAAAGCATCGTAAAAGTGTAATTTGATTCCCATTTCAGTGAGGGAGTCTGTTTAATATTACTATTAACCATGCAAAATGCTTGCACGCATAACAAATACGATCTTTAATTATTTTAGTGAAACTCTCCTGATGTGTTTTCTCTTTGTTTCTACTGAACAGTTGCAATTCTTGCGGCACCAAATGCAGCAGCAGCAAATGGCTATGGGAGCAGCAGCTCCTCAGGGGGCGGGGCCACGGCAACATACCGCCAGTCAACCAAGAAGTAAGAGGAAGAGGACCACACCGCAGCCTCTTTCAAAGTCATAACAGACTGAGATCACACTAAAGCCCCTTTCCAGCTACGAGAGGACGTTCATGATCTATACTGTGCTCTTTGTCTGCGTCACTTTAAAGACAAGCAGACTAAAAATATATATATATACTTTTTTTAACGGATAAATTTGTATGTATTGGTTCTCGAAAGACACTTTGTCCACTGTGGAGGATCAAGTTTTTACAACAGGGAGCCCTTCGTTCACAGGACCTTAGTGATATTTTTTTGAAATGATCAAGAAGAAGACGGGTCTTGAAGATGAGCTTCCACAGCGACATATAAGTTTTATGCACGTTTTGATGATCCAAACAGACCAACTAGCACCAGACTCACCTCATCACCAGACGAGGAGCACCTCAAAGTGACCGCAGCAGAAGTGAGAGGCAGTCTCAGAAGGATCAACCCTCATAAAGCTACGGGTCCAGACAACATCCCAGGGAAAGTTCTGAAGGAATGTGCGGACCAGCTCTGTGAGGTGCTGGCTGACATCTTCACCACCTCACTTGCACTGGAGTCAGTTCCCACCTGCCTGAAGACCGCCACCATCATCCCAGTCCCAAAAAGCTCCACAGTGACTGGTCTGAATGACTACAGACCGGTGGCTCTCACCCCGATAGTCGCTAAATGTTTTGAGAAACTGGTCATGTCCCACATCAAGACAGCCGTCAACATCAACGAGGACCCTCATCAATATGCATATCGTGAGAACCGATCAACAGAGGACGCCATCTCCTCCGTGGTCCACACTGCTCTCACCCACCTGGATCAGAAGGACTCATACGTGCGTCTGCTCTTTGTGGACTTCACATCTGCCTTCAACACCATGATCCCCCAAACTCTGATAGACAAACTATCCACCCTTAGCAAAATGAAGTATATTTAAGTATACTTTAAGTATACTAATTTTGAACTAAAATTTAAAGAGTATACTTCCAGTATACTTTTATGTACTTATCTCAGGTATACTTAAAACAAAGTGTACTACGAGTATACTTATTTTAAACCTAAAATAAGGCAGTGCACTTTAAGTTTACTTTTTATAAACTACATTAGATATACTTAAGATTAGTATAGGGAAGTATACCTAAAAGTATAAAAAAAGTTTCAAAACTACCGGTAATTAAAATACTTTATACTATAATTCTAAAGTTTATACTTGTACTTTCTTTTTTGTACTCTTTACTTATTTATTCTACAAAGTACTGATACATTATTTTAATCCAATAGCAAAATAAAATGATCATTAATTTATGTCGCAGAATAAGTTTTTCACATAACACATTTGCTTTGAAAAAGTACCTGTTATGAACTTGCATATTCAAGATTATATGGTGCTGGAGTTTAAAAGTTTACAGAAAATAATATGCGCTTCATTGATTTATCTTTATGTACCGGTACCTTAAAAACATACACAGAAACAGAGAAATATTTTTACTTGAATTTATTAATCAACTTCTAGTCTCTCTCGTAAGGGTTTGGCAATGGTGTTATGTACACAGCATTTTCTGTTTCAACAAGAACACATTTTGTTTTAATCATGACAGGCCAGACAGCAATGACACTTTCAGTTTTTTTAACCTCATGAATGAAAGTACTTTGTACATTAATCTGTGAATCTTTACATACAGGCCTGTCTGATTTAGCAAGGACTTCAACTAAAACACAACATAATTTGGCACATGAACAAAAAGCAGAAATCTGATGGAAACATACTTGTTTAAAAACAATTAAGTCTACAATTAAACAAAGGGTTCCATCTTTCAGGCATACAGCACTGTTGTATCTCTTTTTTAGTCTGTCGTAGTTTTGACTGGGACACAGAACTCCATTGATCAAAAACCGGTTGTAAGACCAGAAGCAGTTGCTTAGATTTCCACACAACTTTTCAATAGCAAGCCTGTAGGCTATTTTAAAGCAGTTTTGCACCACAGATGACCAAAACCTCCGACACTTTCGGTTAGGGCTTCACAATTTTCAGTTTTTCTTTTATGTAAGTAAAGTTCTTCAACAAAAGATTGAACCTTATCATTATCTGGATTGATAGTGTTCTTGGCCCTTTCTGGTAATTCTCTCCACAACAGAAATGTCCTGACTATTTGTGAGGGGACATACTGTGTTCCATTAAAATATTTCATGAGAGTGCCCGTATTGGATTAAAATGCAAACGTCGATGTAGCCCATAATGGTCCCCATTGTTTGACACTTTGAGCACTGTGTGTAAGCAAGTGGATATTAAAAGTCATGTTGTATTTCCCATGCAGTCTTTGGAACATGATAATAATTTTTTTTTAAACTAGCTCTGCTATCAAGATGCTTTCAGTCATTATGGTATCCTGCAATAATTTATAAACGCCAAACACTAGTAGGAACAAATGGTTCCAAAATCGTGCAGGGAGCAGGCCTTTTAATACAGGCAGAGAATAGAATAGGAGAAATGCTCGCCACTCTGAAGCTTTCCAGAACTTCCGTTCAGTCAGAGACCTAGGAGTCCTAGTAATCTCTACTGGTGGTTTTATTTTCACAAGTCGCTTGTCAGTTTCATTAAGCTCTTTGCCTATGTACCAAGGGGGATCTTTATTTGTTGAATCAAGCCACAATGTAGAGAGTTGGCGAGTGACTCCAAGGCAGACATTGTGTTGATAGTCAGGAATGAAGCCATTTATCATTTGGAAGTGTCGAAGTTGCATTAAAGGAGATGGCCCTATGACTCCATACACTGGCTCCTCAGTTGTACCCGACATTGCATGGCTAAAATGATCCCTCTCATTTCTAAGTGGTGGTTCAGGTTGTTCATATGGATATGATTTACCGCCTCTGTGCAAGCAAAAATCACATCCATAAAAACCATTGAACTGTTTAGTGTTACGAAGCAATGGACGAGCCACAGAATCAGAACTGCAGATCAGCACAAACACTTTAGAAACATGACTGTGTCCTCTTTTGTCCTGCCAGGAAATACCTTCAGTTTCTAATATTGAAGCTTCTTTAACAAATGGTGTCAGCAATGTCATCATTGATGGCTTAGCTGGCCCAAACCATATTGCTGACAACAAAATGTGCCTTTTCCGTATTTCTGGTTCCAGTTCAATTATCTGGCACTGAATTAGCCAAATGCTGCATTTAGAGCTTTTGAAAACTGGTGCACCATCACAATTCCAAATGAGCGTCAAATCATCTTCTCCTATAACTCCACTGTCACTGTCTCCACTGTCTGGGCAGCACGGTGGCACAATTGGTAGAGCTGCTGCCTCTCAGCGAGAAGGTTGCCGGTTCAAATCCCGGTCCGGGGCCTTTCTGGGTGGAGTTTGCATGTTCTCCCCGTGCATGCGTGGGTTTCCTCCGGGTACTCCGGTTTCCTCCCACAGACTAAAAAACATGCTTGTTAGGCTGATCGGTGACTCTAGATTTACCCTAGGTGTGAGTGTGAGAGTGGATGGTTGTTTGGTGTGAGTGAGACAGGTCCCTCTTGTAAATGAGTCCCCGTGACTCAACGAGGCTAGCCTGTATAAATAAAGGTTGAATGAATGAATGTCACACAATTTCTGGTACAGTACTCTTCACCAGACTGTATGTCGGTTAAAACCCCAATGGATATGTATTTTCCAGTAAGGCTGACATCATGTTCCTGCAGAAGTTGTTTGATCTGTGTATGGAGTGGAATTACAAGAAAGAAGAAGCCATTTTTTAAACTTCTGATGGCATCAAACTCAGTGTTGCAAAAGGTACAATGAGATGGACAGTGTGCACTAATGCCAAGGTATGCTTTACATTTTTCACCATTAAAGTGAACTTCAGACAGGGACGAACCTCCAAATTCTTTGTGGAAAAGGTAATGCGAGGGTGGAATCAGACCTGGAAACATTAGGTTGAACATTTCCAGTAAATGAGTTAGTGCTTTGCCTGTTAAATTGTTCCGCAGCACATACGACATGAGCATCAATAAACTTTCTCCCTTTGAAACAGGTGCACCAGGATACAGGGGCTTGTCACCATCTGCTTGGTCTTCACTGCCCTATAGGAAAAAATATATGAAAAAAAAAACATGTATAAATGTAAAGCAAACTTAATGAATAATGTCAGTCTAGCATAAAGTATTTTTCACCTTATAACTCACATCATGGTGCATTGGCTAAATATTGATTTTCCTAAAGTTTACAAAAATTAATTTAAAAAGGGGTTTTGCAGTCTTGTTGTTTAACATATTACACTTGTTATACCTTTCTATTTCTGAGCTAAATTTGAAATTTCCATTTAAAATTGTATAAATCTACAATATTTGGACTAAAAATATAGAAAAACGTCTTTGTGTGGCTTGAGTTCAACAGTGGCTACAGTATTTGAATTTTCCTATTTTTTCAAACTGCTGCCTTACTTGTGCTGCATGCTGTCACAATGCCCTGCATTTGGGTATAAACTTATTTCTATTATATTATTGTTATTATTCTAATTTGTAAGCTGTAGTAGTATTGTGTCTAAATGCTATAATTGCACCTAATGAACCCACAACAACTACGGTACTACAAATTTTATTGAACTACTGTCTACATACCACTGGAAGTTCTGCAGTGTTTTCTCTAGTTGTATTCCCCTCCATCACATCATCATCAGCATGTTTTTCATCTTGATTATTAGCAGCATCAGTCAAGTCTTCATCAGAATATGACAGGGCTTCTTCATTCTACAGGTTGGAAGAAAAGACTGCATTAAGGAGGAGACAAATGAATATAGAAAATACATATGAACCTCAACTTGCAACAGTGCATTTACCTCAGAATTGTCCACATCCCACATGCTTATGGTAGGATTCTCAGTGTGGGGCTCATCTTCATTGTCACTGCTGGAATTGATGTCTTCCTCTCCACTTGTCGAAGTGTTACTCATGTGACAATCTGTGTTGAAGTCATCATGACTGGCATTCTACAGATTGACAATAGAAGGACAAAATGGATCACAAATAAGCTGTTTAAAACGGCCTTTTTTACACAATGGGATGGGTTGCATCTGGTTAGGATGCCTCCTGGACGCCTCCCTGGTGAGGTGTTCCGGGCATGTCCCATCCGGAGGAGACCCAGAGGAAGACCCAGGACACGCTGGAGGGACTATGTTTCTCGGCTGGCCTGGGAACGCCTTGGGATTCCCCCAGAGGAGCTGCTCCAAGTGGCTGGGGAGAGGGAAGTCTGGGTCTCCCTACTTAGGCTGCTACCCCCGCGACCCGACCCCAGATAAGCGGAAGAAAATGGATGGATGGATGGGATGGGTTGCCAGCTGGGCTTTTTTTGGGCTTTTTTTTTTGAAAGAGCGAGTCGCTTGTTTGTGCTTGTTTTGAAGGAGCTGATCGCTTCTTTCAGTCTGGAGATCTGGCAACCCTGATACTAGCAATAACAGCATTGTAAGAGGGGGACAGTTGAGCACGGAGGCCTCCACCTCTGTTTAATGATGGACGGTTTCTTTTCACAAAGATGACCTCCTTTACTCCTCTCAAACCATTGTTCCTCTCTATCAAGGATGTGAACATCTTCCTCCCTGAAAGAGTGACCGCTGGCCTGGAGATGAGTGTAGACTGCATAGTCCTGACCTGATGATGTTGATCTTCTGTGCTGGGCCATCCTTTTGGCCAGTGGCTGTTTAGTTTCCCTGATATAAGATTGATCACAGCCCTCCTGACACTGAACAGCATACACAATATTGCTGTTTGTGCCGGGGGACTGGATCTTTGGGATGAACAAGTCTATATCAGTGCTATATCAAGTCCTGTGGGACAAAGTATCAACCCTCTCTCTGTGTACTGTATATCCAGATAAATATATGTATACACACACACACATCATATATATTCATATATATATACAGTATATATAAACAAAAGAGCTTCATGCTGAATAGGTCGGTACAGAGTGGAAAAAACGGTTTTGCTTCAGACCAACTCTGCTGAGGATAACATTACAGAAAGTGAGGCAGTAGTGTCAAAGTAAAAATGCTATTATTAGTGTAGTGGTGGATATGAAAGGAAATGCATGTACCGTACCGTACTACAAGCATATATTTGTGTTGTTCTTGGAGACCACAAAATCAAGGTTTGGCCAAAATCTAACAGTTACACTTTCAAGTTCAGTTTTGTTTCTATTAACATCAGCAGGAGACAAAGTTTCCATCAACTACTCAAAATACTGTATAAACCAGGCTCATGTCATCATTACCTGCTGAGTGGAGGACCTTTCATCTCTAACATCTCTGTGGGAAGCAAAAGACTGATCCCTGAGATCTTGCATGTTGTCCTGTAGTTCTGCTCAGCCCTGTAAAGGTAAAGTGTTAACATCAGTTATAACTCTAATCATTTTATTGTCCATGAGCATACTGAATGCACTTTTAACATAGAAACAAGAAAACAAAGAAACTAAAATGAATAATAAAAATTATTTCCGTTATTCTTCCCACACCAAAATATTGGCCAGCTGATAAGAAAATAATGCACTAAATACAGCAACAAACTGAGAAATCATTAAACTATTTTGCATTTAAAATTATTCCTTTTGAGACAGATAAAACGTTATGGGACGTGAAATTCTAAACACATGTACTAATGCAGACTGACTTTAATTTGCGATTAGTTTTATAAAAATATACAGTATAGTAACACAAATTTAAGAATCAACATTTCATCCTCCAGCTTCCTCCTCCTCTGCAGCTGAGAGCTGAACCTAATGCAGGTATTTGTCTTTCTTCTTTTTTTTTTAATGAAGCAAATATAACAAACACCACAAGAAATAACAGCATAACTTGTTATGCTGTTATTTCTTACACAATGAAATAAAAAAAGACAAGTTACCAGGGGGAAAAAAATAAAATAAAAAAATAGCTTAAAAATATTGTATTTCAGCCTGACATTTTCAGACAAGTGTTCTTCTTTTTTTTATTATTATTATTAAACCAGCAAAACGATATAAAAGTGCAAAAAATGTGCAAATGAACACTTAATGCATGTGAAACTCTCTAACCTCACAGCAGCCTAGCTAGCTAGCTAGCTCAGCTATAGGCTGCTGGTGATGTGTTATGATCGTAAACATTAAACATGAAATCGTTGCAGACTTCATTCTGATACTTACTTTTTATTTCCATCTGTGCCTGGTACTTCTTGGAATTTCTGCTTTGTAATCCTCCAAATATCTTTGATAAGGTCCTCGACGTTTCGCCATGTTATTTCCGATGAGCTAACAGCTACCTTCTTTGTTGTTCTCGGTTTTAAAATATCGCGTGACTTTAACTTTCACTTCTCGTTCATGTGACCGCCTCCCTCCCCGGCAGCCAATAGGGAACCAAATTTCAAATTTCCCGCACATTTTCCTGCGTCTTCTTTTTCTCACAGCGAGGAGGACAAACAAACAAACAAGTCTCATCGTCGGAAAAAGCGTTTTTAGGATTGGCTTCACAAAATGGCATTTGCCATTTATTACTTCAAGGACAAGACTGTGGAAGTTGGGAAGACTTTGTGGATTACTGAGGACCAGCGACGATGTCCAAAATCAATAACTCAGTGCCCTGATTTGGAAGATGAAGATGGATGGATGGATGTAAAATGAAGGCAGAAAAAAGTCAGATCCTCCTGCCTATTTTCCAGCAAAGGTTTTATTGTTTGGTGGTAAGTTGTGGAATGTCTGCTTTCTTGATAGCACTTTTTTTCCTCTTGCATGTGTTCGGTATCGCTTTTGGAATTTGTCAGTCAAGCTTTTTTTAATGTGATGTTTGTTACACAGATAACTACAGTGATCTCTGCAAGAAGAGACAAGCATTTATAGAAGGGGAAGATATCTGGCAAGAAACACCAAAGAGAAAGTGTAAGCCAAACAACAAGTGGAAAGATGTGGAACAGGAAGATCATGAAGTTCAACCAAAGAAGGTAGCTTCATCAATAAATATTCTGTTTCAGAACTGAAGTAGAAAAAGTGCAGTGAAAATACAAATCTAAAATAAATTCTAATTTTGACAGAAAAAAATAAGAGCAACCAGTACAGAAACAGAATCGGCGAACCGTATAAATGAGCTGAAGAGGCAACTGGAAAACAAGACTTCAGAGGTAAAAATATTAACTATATTAACTATATTTTAACTTTGAGTTGATGCAATAACCTGTGTGAGTTATGCTGCCACATGATTCTTTTTTGTTGTTGTTTTGTTGTTTTTGTTTTGTCCTGTAGATGTGTACCAGTAACTCCAATGAGGCATCATCAGACGAGGAGCAGCTGCCCAGAAGCTGGAGTGTGGCACAGGACAAAATAGAAAGGCTTCAGGCAGAAATTAAGAGACGACCGTGTGGATGAAATGTTAGATGCCATGAGAGGTAATTTCTTGAAAGTAATTTAAGTGAATGATAAGACTTTTTTAAAACTGTGGAAAATGGAGAACACCTTGGTTGAATGTTCTATTTGCCTTATTCAATGTCCTCCTACTTCCTGTTCCTCCTTAATTAGTTCAGCTCTTCAATGCACAAATGACTAATGTAATCTTTATTTTTAATGGTCTCAAAACACAGTAGTGACAGTTTTTGTTCCTTTGTCCCCTGTTTTTATGTTTTTTTACAGAGCTTCCAGCTGTTGTGAA
>JBBPBX010068237.1:0-13476 GCA_038048925.1 Garcialebias charrua
TGCTGGTCGGTGTTGGTACGTTTCGGTCGGTGCTGGTACGTTTCGGTCGGTGTTGGTACGTTTCATCCTTCATGCTGAACTGAAGCAGAATCTACGGTGCGTCGCGTTTATTAGCAGGATGCCTGTTAGAAAATTATACATTTGTGATCGACTTATTTAGATCAGGTTCAATAGCAACCTGGATGACCTTTAATGTTTTAAACTCAGACAAGACTGAGGTTTTTGGACCTGAACATCTTAGGAATGCATTTTTCAGTCTTTCTCCTCCTTGGATGACATTAATCTGCCTCCAGCTCTAATGTTAAAAATCGTGGTGTTATTTTTGATCAGGACATGTCTTTTATCCCCCACATTAAAAATGTTACTAGAACCTCCTTCTTCCACCTGCGTAATATCACTAAAATTAGAAACATGTAAAAATGATGCAGAAAAACTGGTTCATGCATTTGTCACGTCTAGACTGGACTATTGCAATGGTTTGTTATCTGGGTGTCCAAATAGTTCTTTAAAAAGTCTTCAGTTGATCCAACATGCTGCTGCCAGAGTCTTAACTGGAGTTACTGGGAGAGATCACATCTCTCCAGTTTTAGCTTCTCTCCACTGGCTCCCTGTCAAATCCAGAACTGAATTCAAAATCTTACTTCTAACCTACAAAGCCCTCAACAACCTAGCTCCATCTTATATTACAGATCTTATTGTTCCATATTTTGCTAACAGAGCACTTCACTCTCAGACTGCAGGTTTACTTGTGGTTCCTAGAGTTTCCAGCAGCAGAATGGAGGAAGATCTTTCAGTTGTCAGGCTCCTCTCTTGTTTTTATTTTATTTTTTCATTCAAACTTTTATAGACCGGTTAATCCCACTGGGCCTCAGGGACTCATTTAGAAGAAAGACCTGATTTCTTAAAGAGTGATAACAACAACAATAGACAATCATAAAATAGGCATACAAATTTAAGTTTCTCTCTCTCTTTTTTTTTTTACAAATCAAAACAAAATAGTAAACAAAAGGACAATCAAGAGGAATCGGAACCAAAAAAAAACAGCTAGATGATGACGATTTAGGAACTAAAAACAGGAACATGTCTGCATTGGTTTTTGCCAAGAATTTAACAGTTTTAAAGTCACTAGAGATCAAGGTTGAAAGTTTCATTTCTTTTTGCAAGTGGAACCAACTTCCAGTTTGTGTCCATGAGGCTGACACATTGTCCAGTTTGAAGACTGGGATTAACACTTTACTTTTTCATAAATCATATAGTTAGGGTTGTCTTGTTCTGCTGCTATAGACTTAGACTACTAGAGGACAAACTGACAACATTTCATTAAAATTATTATTTTTTCAATTGAATAGGTTTAATTTGATACTATTTCTATCTTAACATGTGATTCTTGACCTGCCATTGTGTATCTGTTCCTACCAACCTCAGCCGGTCGAAACAGATGACACTTGTCCTGAACCTGGTTCTGCTAAAGGTTTCTTCCTCATGAGGGAGTTTTTCCTTTCCACTGTCGCCTTCATGCTTGTTCAAGATGAAAGTTCTGTGATGGAGTTAAACTCAAAGCAGTCTGCTCCTCACATAAATGTTATTAATTTACTTTTTATGTATTTGAATGTTTCTGTTCAGTGACCTGAGATAACTTCTGTTGTGACTTGGCGTTGAATAAATTGAATCGAACTGAATTCAATAAACATAATAACGTAATAAACATCTTATTTAATGATTAGTATGATAAATGGAGCTTATTTATATAGCGCTTTCCAGCCCCGTGTGAGGAGCCCCAAAGCGCTTTACAATACCAGCCATCCACCCATTCATTCAGACATTCATACACCGGTAGTGGTAGCCTGCCTTGCAAGGCGCCATCCAGACCTACCGGGAGCAACTCGGGGTTAAGTGTCTTGCCCAGGGACACAACGACACATGGTGGGCGGATGCGGGATTCGAACCTCCAACCTTCCGATCAGGGGTCGACGGCCATTACCACTATGCCACGGCCGCCAGTAACCAGATTAGTAACCAGATTAGTAACCAGATTAGTAACCAGATTAGTAACCAGATCAAATAAATGTTTTCAAATTGTGCAGTTAATATAAAAGAATATATACTGTATGTAGAATAATTCATTTTCATTAAACAATTCTGTAGATTTAATAGAATCACATCAAACTTATTGTCACTTATTTGATTAATAATGCTCCTTGATATAATATGATGGGTAAGTTACGTCTTTAACTGGATTTTTAGATTAACGTAAAATTAGCTAAGTTATGCAGAGAAGTTGGTATAAACTGCAACAAGATATTAAAAATAAACCTTGATATGAGTGGTTGACAATAAATACAGTATGTGAATGCAGGAAAAAAAGGCAAAGAGCTTAACACGAGGTCAGTTTTAAAAATAATAATGATTACTTCTTTAAATTTTGTAAAACTGATACCACTGCTAAAGTTAGGAGGACTATCAGTAAAAGTAGCATGTTGATGTTGCAACCAAATACAAGACAGTTCCTCTTAATAAAGTCCTGCATAAATAAATAATTGCCTCCCACTTCCAGCAGCACCGGCGAACTGAAACTGAACTTCCGAGTTGAGAAAACCCTGCAGATACAGAAGATGTTCAGATAAAAACTCTTCTCCCTGGAGGTTCAGAAACAACAGACATGAGTAGAAGACGAGTCACGCTCGGGCTTTGTCAGAAACTCCAGGTACTGCAGAAGTGACGCCAGCGTAGGTTGGTTTGGGTAAAAACTCTTGTCAAAATTTCACTCTAACTTTTACATTTTAGCCCAAGTAAACTCGCTCCCCCTCCAAAATAAATAAATA
Organism: Garcialebias charrua; assembly: GCA_038048925.1. Lineage (NCBI taxonomy): Eukaryota > Metazoa > Chordata > Actinopteri > Cyprinodontiformes > Rivulidae > Garcialebias > Garcialebias charrua. The sequence goes on from JBBPBX010068237.1 coordinate 2,823, forward strand.
AAACAGTGTGACCTGACTGAATATTTGTCTTTCCGTCGATGCAGCTCACTGAGTCAACTGAATGATTTCTGGTTTGTTCACAGAAGAGAGCAGCCTGAACAAGCCGAAGCCAGTTGTGATGTTCCTGAGGGCCCATGGATAACAGCTGGCGGTGTAGACTCAGGTTTAATGTAATCAAGTGGCTCTGAACCATATTGACTTGGTGCTCAGGCTAATTTAATTACATTTTAACTTTGTAGCTCGTTTATAGCGTCCATGGTACTGGAGAGGGAAAAATTCCCCAACAGACACCAGATAAATAATTTCACTGCCGACCACTTTGACCATCTTGAAATCAGTAACTGGTACTTCCTTAATGGCTTAATGCAACATGTGGAATCAGCGGCATGTTAGGAAAAATCTGTAGGATCAACAGCCCAATCATTTTATTCCAAATAAGATTTTAATAATAAAAGCTTTGATCAAATTTAGCTTCATTTTACGCAGCAGGCTGATGGTCAAATCTCAGATTCAGGCAAAGCAGCATGACTTACAAAGTTTTAAGGGGGTCGTGGTAGTTTGGCTGTTCAGTTTAAACATGTTTTGAAGAAGGCTTATGACCATGTGGCGTTCAGTTTATACTATGGAGCCATTTTTAAGAGCTATCTGGTCCCTGGATAACCAAAGTGAGAGCTGTGCGCACATCCTCAGCATTAATTGTTCCCAGTGTGGGATGGACTCTCCCAGGACGGTCTCTTGTCTCCAATCCTGCTTGTTGTGTTCATGGACAGGGTCTCAAGGTGCAGTTGAAAAGAGAAGGGTGTCTGGTTTGGGAATCTTAGAGTGTCCTCTCTAATTAATGAACCCTATTTTCCGCCGTACACGTCGCACCGCCCTATAAGTCGCATCAGTCCAAATATGTCTATCCATCCATCCATCCATCCATCTTCTTCCGCTTATCCGGGGTCGGGTCGCGGGGGTAGCAGCCTAAGTAGGGAGGCCCAGACTTCCCTCTCCCCAGCCACTTGGAGCAGCTCCTCTGGGGGAATCCCAAGGCGTTCCCAGGCCAGCCGAGAAACATAGTCCCTCCAGCGTATCCTGGGTCTTCCTCTGGGTCTCCTCCCGGTGGGACATGCCCGGAACACCTCACCAGGGAGGCGTCCAGGAGGCATCCTAACCAGATGCCCGAGCCACCTCAACTGGCTCCTCTCGATGTGGAGAAGCAGCGGCTCTACTCCGAGTCCCTCCCGGATGACTGAGCTTCTCACCCTATCTCTAAGGGAGAGTCCAGCCACCCTGCGGAGAAAACTCATTTCAGCCGCTTGTATCCGAGATCTTGTTCTTTCGGTCATAACCCAAAGCTCATGACCATAGATGAGGGTGGGAACGTAGATCGATCGGTAAATTGAGAGCTTTGCCTTTTGACTCAGCTCTCTCTTCACCACGACAGACCGGTACAGCGCCCGCTTCACTGCGGATGCTGCACCTATCCGCCTATCGATCTCACGCTCCAGTTTTCCCTCATTCGTGAACAAGACCCCGAGATACTTAAACTCCTCCACTTGGGGCAGGACCTCCTGAATTTTTAACTTAATGGTACTTCGTAATTTACACCTGGCAGACTTTAGATGGCAGCATGATGGATCAGTGGTTAGCACTGTTGCCTCACAGCAAGAAGGTCCTAGGTTCAATCCCTGGTTGGACATGGGGTCTTTCTGTGCTGAGTTTGTATGTTCTTTTTGTGCTTGTGTGGGTTTTCTATGGGTACTCCAGTTCCTTCCCACAGACCAAAAACATGCATGTTAAGCTGATTGGTAACTCTAATTGCCTCTAGGTGTGTGAGAGAGTGAACGGTTGTTTGCCTCATTTGCCTCCGTGTCCCTCAGATGGACTGGTGATCTGTCATGGGTGTCCCACGCCTCCCACTGCTGGATATGGGCACCAGTGACCCCTGGGGCGGGACCCGAAAAGGAAGAAGTGGGTAAAGATAATGGATGGATGAGCTGCAACATACAGTGAGTTCTGAAAAGATCTGGTAGAACATATTTTATTTCTCCAATTATACGCATTCCTTCAAGTTTCATTCTTTTTTTTGTCCTTTCATATCGAGTTTCTTTGATTCTTTAAACCCTTTATTAAAAATTCAGTTCAGTTTATTTATATAGCACTAAGTCACAACATGTCGTCTCAGGTCACTGTACAAAAGCATTAACATGAATTACAAAAGTCAGTTTTTAAACGTTTTCAATCTAAGGAAGCCAGCAGACACATTGAATCTTCACTTTGTCACAGTTTCCCATCCTGAGCAAGCACAAAGATAACAGTGGAAAGGAAAAACTCCCTTTAACAGAAAGAAATCTCCAACAGAACTAGGATCAAGCCGAGCGGCGAGCTGCTTCAACTGGCTGGGTTTGAGAGGACAGGAAGGAGGAACTGACAAACACAGAATGGCAGGTCCAGATGTACTTTCTGTTGGAGGAAAGATAAAAAAACATGTTAAGGATATAAATAATTACAAATACAAACAGGTAGAGCAAGTAAATATTGCAGCAGAATGAGTAAATTTGATTATTTTGTCCTCCAGCAATCTAAGCCTATAGCAACATAACTAAGGGATAGCTCAGGAAACCCAAGACCCTAACTGTATGATTTATCAAAAAGGAAAGTCTTAAGTCCAGTCTTAAAACTGGACAATGTGTCAGCCTCATGGACAGAAACTGGAAGTTGATTCCACAAGAGAGGAGCCTGATAACTGAAAGATCTTCCTCCTATTCTACTTTTGGGAACTCTAGGAACCAGATGTAACCTGCGGCCTGAGAACAAAGTAACCTGTTAGGAAAATATGGAACAATAAGATTTGTAATATAAGATGGAGCTAGGTTGTTGAGGGCTTTGTAGGTTGGAAGTAAGATTTTGAATTCACTTCTGAATTTGACAGGGAGCCAATGGAGAGAAGCTAAAACTGGAGAGATATGATCTATCCTACTAACTCCAGTTAAAACTCTGGTAGCAGCATTTTGGATTAACTGAGAACTTTTAAAATAAGTTTTTGGGCACCCAAATAATAAAAAAAATTATAATAGTCAAGACACGTGACAACTGCATAGACCCGTTTTTCTGCATCTAATTTTTGAACAAGACGTTTCAAGTCTTATGGTGACATTATGCAGGCAGAGGAAAGCAGTTCTGGTAACTTTTTAATATGGAGATTAAAATACATATCCTGTTCAAAAATAACACCAAGGTTTTTAACATTAGAATTTGAGGCCAAATAAATGCCAGCCAGAGGAAGTGAAAGAATGCAAAGCTTATTCCTAATCCACATGGACCAAAAACTACAACCTCTGTCTTGTCTGAATTTAAAAACAGAACATTAAGGGTCATCCATGTTTTTATGTCTTTAAGACATGCTTGTAATCTAAGTAACTGATTGGATTCAGTGAGTTTCATGGACAAATATAACTCAGTATCATCAACATAACTGTGAAAATGTATCCCATGCTGTTTAAAAACTTTACCTAATGGAAGCACATATAAGGTAAAGCACATTAGTCCAAGCACTGAACCCTGAGGAACTCCGTGAGTAAGTTTGGTGTATGGAGAAGATTCATTATTTACATTTAAAAACTAGAATCTATCAAATAAATATGATTTAAAGCAATTTAGAGCTATTCCTAGCCTCTCCAGTAGAATATTGTAATCAGCTGTATCAAATACTGACGTCTAACTGTGGGATTCCTGGGTTTTGCCTGTCACTCACTCTTACTTCCACAGCTAATTAACATTAACTCACTCCACCTGAGGCTGAGTCCTCATGAGGGTTGACGAGGAGCGGATGAGCATGGTCTGGTTTGTGAGCGGACCACGATGGCTTGTAGTAGTGGGGGTGTCGGACAGGGTTTGGCTTCGGGTAAACGGTGTCTTGAGGTCGCTGACGACGGTGTTGACGGTAGGAAGAAGTTGCTGCTGGAAAAGTGTAAAGTTGCGTTGCGGTTTGAGGCGGGCCAGGGTTTGCTTGGGGTGAGCCCTGTGACTTTTTCGAAGGGTCTGAAGCGTGCAGTGGGTGATGTGGAAGTAGCTAAAGTGTTGTGGGATGGCAATCTCCTGCTAGTTTGTCGACATGCTGAGCAGAGGGACGTGGCTTTGGGTTTGCAGTCTGTGTGTGGTAAAGTGGTGGTGGATAGGAAGATTGTGGGGGAAGTGAGAGGTTCCAGGGGAGTGATTTCCGGGATTCCTGTAACGGAGGACTTGGAGACTATGCAGAAATACGTTAAGGGTGGGGAGGTTGAGTCCTTGAAACGTTTGCCGGCTTATCGTGATGAGGTGAGGGTGGCTAGTACGTCAGTACTTGTGTGTTTCCGGGACGGTGTTTTACCGGATAAGGTTATGATTGGGTGCTTGTGTTTTCGTGTGAAGGCTTATGTCCCACCGCCTCTTCGGTGCTTTAAGTGTCAGAGGTTTGGGCATATTGCTGCTGTTTGTCGGAGTAAGCGTTGTTGTAGTAAGTGTGGGGGGGGGGACCATGATTATGATGATTGTGGTGTGACTCAGCTGTCGTGTTGTAATTGTGGTGGTGGTCATTCTGCAGCTTATGGTTGTGTGGATCATAAAACTGCTGCTGAAGTTCAGAAGGTTAAGACTGTTGGGAATCTTCCGTATGCGGAGGCAGTACGTGTGGTCAAGCGCGATGTTTCTTCGCCGTCTGTTGTTGAAAAACCGAGTGTACCTGACCGTGGTCAGGGTACTGTTACGATGGAACGGTTGATTCCGTTCGTTGCTTTTGTTATTAATTGTTCTGAACAGGCGACGACTGAGAACATCAAAATCATAGTGCAGGCTGCTTCAAGGTTTTTTGGAGTGAAGGAGTTGTCTTGGGAGAGGGTTCGTGATGAATTGAGTCGGGGTGAGGGTGCGTCTGGGTGTGAGGTGTCTCTGCCCATGTCTTCGATGTAAACAGGTGTTCCTGTTTGTTTTTGTTTTTTTGCTCTTTTCTGTTTGTGCACTTTAGGGACTTTTGTGTGGGTTTTGGTTTGTTGGTTGTTGTGGTGTTCTGGGTCGCCTGGGCGTTTTGTGTTGTGTTCTAAGCCGTCTGGTCCGTACTCCATTCTGGAAGGTGGCGGTAATGCACCTACTCGTTGTTTGCCAACCGCCATAAAACTCCACTTAGAAGAAGAAGAAGAACTCACTCCACCTGCTGCTGCTCTGAGGAGGACTGCCTGCCAGCCACCTCTTCAGTGCTGGGACATCATCTACCAAATGATCATTTGTGTACAGCCAACTAAGCTGGTTCTCACTAACTGTGATTCCTTCAGGACCTTCCACGGCCTGCCTCTTCAAGTCCTCCCTAGGACCTCATCTCTCCACTGGGCTCTACCTGTGGATCAACGTGTCCCTGTAACAACCATCTTCAAACAAATCTCACCTGGGTCATACAACCTGATCCCCTCTCCACTTCCAATTACCTCCAAACTGGATCCTCTGCAAAACCCAGGACCTCTCCTTTCTTTCTTCTCGGCCTTCACCTAAAACAAAAAACAGGAGTTATTCTCTTAAGGATTCAATATTCTAAAATACAAACAGAACCCATACTCGCCTTATCCTCCTCTCTCTTACAGCTGCGATGACACTAAATCACCTGTAAATTCATTTGTCATTTGTCAACATTTGTCAACCATAACGATAGGACCGCCAAGTGACAACCTAAATTTTTGTCACTCTTGACACAAAGCACCTTTGACCAGACGAAGAATAGAGACAGAACCTCTGCTAGTGTTCTGGCGTGTTTGGTGCCTCAGTAAGATATCCCTTGGTCTGTAGATTGAGTATGAGCTTCATTGATGCCACCAAATTTAATCAGATCAGTATCCAAGAAGTTTTTTAGTCAGAATAAAACCTCAGACTTGGTAATATTATATAATTTGACCAACTTACTTTTGTGATAGACTTGTGTGAGTTATAGGTGTAGATGTTTAGGTGGTAGAACAAGAAGGTTAACTTTACCTGACATACCAGGCATTATTTATTGCCAATTCTAGTGAATGGACTTAGGACCTTGAACTGAATGTAGTTGGAAATGGCCCTTCATGTGTATGTACCTCTGGACAGGTTTGGGCACAAACTGTAATATGATACTCTGGTGGAAGCGTACAACAGCATGGGAGGGATTTTAGTTTGAACATTACCGCAAAGGGCACCAAAGTTTAAACCATTTGATCGTCTCTTCGCACTCACATGTTCTTTTGCAATGGAAATCTCCAGAACCTGAAAGCAGAAAGGAAGTGGTTGACCAGTACGGTTGTGGTTCAGTGATCTGTGTATGTCCTTTTGTCCTTTACCTGTAAAATTAGAAGCTAGGGAGGCAGAAACTTTCTCCAAAAGCTCAGTTTGTTTAAAGACAGTCGGCTCTAATGGCTCTATCAGACACCTTCCACCATGCTACGTCAGAAATGTATACTTTGACTAAAACATTTAATTGAATAGGTAAGTTGCAGAAGTGAAATCAACATCAAAATTTGAATTTCCAATAACTTCTTAGAAAATAAATAACTAAAATAATATTACAGTACAAATACCCTAAAAACATATTTTTATTGTAGCACAACAAATACTAAAAGTGGTGACAACACAATGTGGATTTAGGCTGTTTCTGACTAAATATGTTTTACAAAATGACTCAGGATATGATTTTTTCCCCACAAGTCAGGAGTAATTTCCTTCATCGCAGGTCAGTGAGATTACAGGTGCAATCTTGAGCTGTTCCAGGAAGGAATAGTGGTAATTTTAGAGAGAAATGGGCATGTTTGGAAAAATATAGCAGTGCCGATCTCAAGGACAAGCAAGGGAAAGAAAATACAAGATGACTCCCAACACAAGTCACAACAAGCCGTATTTCCATTCTTTTAACTCCTAAATGAATCATTTGTATTTGCGAGGAGAGTCATTCTTAGAAAGTTATTATAAATTTGAAGGTGAGGCCAAGTGAACTTAAAATGTAAAACTCCCGTCGAGATCATACACCTTATGCAATCATGGAAGCTGAAAGTTGTGACTCACAGAAAACAGCTGTACACATTACCGGTCATGCTACACACACATGCGTACAGGGGGGTGGTATATGCAGAATTAAGAACATTGAGTTCATCGGCGTTTGCGTGGGAATCTGCATTTTGGAGTTTATATAACAGTCCAGCCTGCCCCTGAGTTTATGGTCCACCGGCTCATGAGGATCCTCTGCATATGTCATATGTCACTCTGGCCTTGGGGTTTCTGTTGCTGTTCTGGTTCGTCTCCGACACAGAGCAATTAATCCAACCATGCTTGTGATGATGTCAGCCGGCTTCTGGGCACACAGATCCATTACGGTTTTGCTGTTTGTTTACGCTCAAAGCAAGTTAGGCCTTTTGCACTGACTTTTTCATGAATATATATTTGAATCGTAAAGGCCTTTTCAAATATTTTTGAAAAGCTTTTTGTCTATAATTTATGGACATTTTGTACAGAAGGTGTGTTTAAAATGTTTTTCCCCCACTTTTTGTTAGATGTGCATGGTTATACAAACAACAATTCTGACGTTTCATGTGTTGGAGACACACCTAATCCCTAATTGCTCCCCGGCTGCTTACATAACTGCCCACTGAGCCACCTGGGTGTATCCCAGGTGCGATGGGTTAAATGCAGAGAATCAATTTTGCCATTGTATGGGAATGATGACAATGCATAGCTCTTTATTTTAGAGGCGACATTACCACAACAGAAATATATAAACTTATTTTTAATGTGACAAATGTTGAACTTTAGTGATTTCTTGCTTTCATACACTGTTACTTTAATAACTCCATCATCATAACATTGTTGCACAACAAGATTGCAATCCTCCCTAAACCAACACTCCTTGACACCAGTGAGACAGGTTTCTTAAAAATTGCTCATGACAAGTTCAAGGGACACAGAATAAAATCACATGATGTTGACCTCAGCTTCCAGTCAGATTGTGGATTTAGAGGATGTCAGAACAAGCAAAAGCCCCAATGGATTGGAAATGTTTTTCTATGATAAGAACCCTAACAATACTGGATAGGTGTGTTCATTGTTGGACTGGATTAGTTTAAATTTGTGGTATGTGTTTTTTCTTATGGTCTATTGGAGACTGAATGGACAGTAAAATCCCTGTAAAGTTTGTTTTTTTCTTCTATTGAAAATCCAGATGAAATGTGGTCAGAGAAGAAAACACTTGAGTGTTGGTTTAGTTGCATGTTCAGTGCAAAACATCAACGTTCATATCTGTTCTCATTGTGTAATTGTTTACACAAAGAGATGTGTAAGTCTAACCTTGTAAACAACAGCCACTGTTAGAGTATTCCTTGAGAAATTTATTGTTTGATTATTTTTTGTCACAAATAAAACCAGTAAATATGTCATGCTGAGTAAAGGTTCAAGGTTCTTTACTGTCATTCGCATCACATGTGGTACATAAGGTAGAATGAAACTGTGTGCTCAAGGTCCCAATTACTGTACACACAAAAATAGCAAAAATGTAAAGTGTAAAAAACCCAGTAAAAACAGTATACTGTACAAGGATCTAAGATATACAGGTCCTTCTAAAAAAATTAGCATATTGTGATAAAGGTAATTATTTTCCATAATGTAATGACAAAAAAGAAACTTTCATATATTTTAGATTCACTGCACACCAGCTGAAATATTTCAGTTTTTTTTTCCTTTTATAGATGGCCTCCCTTCTCACCTTATTTTCAAAAAGCTAGTTGCTAAAATCCTAATAAACAGTAGACAATTAACAGAAGAATTATGCTTTCCTCAGGTATTTGCTGGATATTTTTCCATTTTCTTAAAAACTTGACTGATACGTTTCTTCTGTCTTTCTTCCATGGCTTTTCTTTATTTTTGTCCTTCACCTGTCTACTTTCCTATTTTTTTAAGCACACTCAAAACAACTCAGGTCCACAGACTGGACTGAAAACGAGTAAAAAAGCTGCAGATGTCCCCAATAAATAAATAATCAAATAAATCTGGAAAATAACCTCAAAATGTCTGAATAGTCACTATTTAAGTCCAAGGTTTAAAGATAACAATAAAGTCTGGTTGCTTGAATGCAAAATATAAATAACTGTCTACTTTCCTATTTTTTTAAGCACACTCAAAACAACTCAGGTCCACAGACTGGACTGAAAACGAGTAAAAAAGCTGCAGATGTCCCCAATAAATAAATAATCAAATAAATCTGGAAAATAACCTCAAAATGTCTGAATAGTCACTATTTAAGTCCAAGGTTTAAAGATAACAATAAAGTCTGGTTGCTTGAATGCAAAATATAAATAAGTGAAAGCATTTCCTGGAGGATTACAGATCCCTCATAATACAGGTATGTGTTGAGGATGAGTCTCAGCCACTCCTAGAACAAGTTTTATTGTTTTATCTTCAAAATGGACTATAGTCATTCTCATGAGTTATAAGATCACTGAGCTGTGCTTGTCATCTTGAATCTGATTGGTTGTAAAGGTAACCAATAGTAGATGTTTTAGTAAAAGTAATTTTCAAATTATGCTTGTGAAAACTCTCGTCTGCAAACCTTTGCTGCCCTGAGTGATTTTATTTAATTTACAAAACAGAAAAGGTACCAGCGCTCTTCAGGCTGATGGTATCTCTATAATTTATTGCAAAAATCCTCAGATGGTCCCTGCTGTTAGCTGGTTTCAAAATTTATCAAATGGCCTGTATCTCCTAAAGTGAAAGAAAACCATTTTAAAATAATAAACAAGATTTATCCCGTGGCCATGTTTCTGCACAGAAGATTTAAATTTGAGGTTGATTTGTGTACCTTTTGTAAATCTGAAGATGAATCCCTTGAGCATTTGTTTTTTTCATGTCAACATTCTCAAAGATTGTGGACTGACATCACAAACTGGATTAATCTGAAACTTAATATTCCCTCTTTTGATATTGATGCCATTCTATTCTATGTAGACAACTTAAGTTCAGCTTACTCTGATGCCATAAATATAGTCGTCCTTATAGCAAAGTACCACATTCATTGTAGTAAGTGGAGGGATAACAAGCCCTCATTCCCATGTTTCATGAACGAATTCAAAGCCTATTATTCTTCATTAAGTAGATTGAAAAACTGGAAAACTGCTAGAACCATCTCACAACAGTTATCTAAAAACTTGCTGTTTTAAGTTTCTAATATTGTCTTGCTCCTTTGTATACTTTTTCATTTATTGTATTTTGATATATATATATTTTTTTTTCAACTTTCATCATTTTGTAAACCGCCCCCTAGCTTATAGACTGTAGTTATGTTATCATTCACAAGAGTTTGTATATATTTTTGTTTATGTAGTGTTTTGTAGTTCTGTTTGTGTTAATAAAAAAAAAAAAAAAAAAAAAAAAAAGCTGGTTTCAACACACAATATGTTTTAATGAGTTTTCACACTGTGTCTGCTGTAAGCTGATTGGGGGGGAAGGAGAAAGAACAATTGGCTCTTTGTGGAGATTTTTGTGTAATTTGAATATTATGAAAATTTTCTTTCCCTGGCACATTAAATAGTCGGACTCACCTCAACGCATGGCTCTGGCTCTGGAACCAGTTTCCTTGAGAGGGGTTGGACACTCTTCCACTCTGGAGTTGCCCCTGGTGAGAGGCGCCGAGCAGGAGTGG
>JBBPBX010068238.1:0-19187 GCA_038048925.1 Garcialebias charrua
ATTACATCTTGGATATGGGAAACAGACAAAACAGAGAACAACCTCCCGCAGCAGAACAACAACATGCTACTGGACAGTTGTTAAGCTAGCAGCTAGCTAGTTCTACTAGACCTCTCTGTTCCTCAGTCCACTGCCTGTGTTGAAGTTTCAACCTGCGACATGCAAGGAGATTCTTCCTTCAACCCCCCTGAAGAAATAACAGGTGAGTAAAATGTCATCATCAAGCATGCAGCTGTATGAAAATGAACAGACCACTGCACTGTTAGCCTGTTATCATTTGAACTCTTTCTGCGTTGAAAAAATATACAGTAGTAGTTTCCACAAGACAAACATGTTTTATTAACATTATTTGAGGTCTGACTTTAAAAAAATTTCAGCCATTTCTCTGTTTATAATAATAATAATAATAATGCATTTTATTTGGTAGCGCCTTTCAAAACACTCAAGGACACTTCACAGCATTAAAAACACAATAAAAACAGTATAAAATAGCTATATACCGGTAAAAAGAAAAATTAAAATCAATTAAAAAAACACAAAAAAAAGAAAATATATAAAATAACTACATAAAAAAGAAAAATTAAAGTGAGAAGGCTAACTTGAACAGATGAGTTTTGAGTTTTGATTTGAAGGTCAGAAGGCAGTCAATGTTACGGATGTCTGGGGGAAGAGCGTTCCAGAGTTGGGGAGCAGAGTGAGAAAAGGCTCTGTGTCCCATGGTGCGGAGGCGGACAAGAGGCACGTTAAGGTGGATGGAAGAGGAAGAACGAAGGGAGCGTGAATGGGTGGTAATGTGCAGGAGATCAGACAGGTAAGGAGGGGCGAGGCTATGAATAGCCTTGAAAGTGTATACAGGTAGTCCCCGACTTACGAGCGAGTTCCGTTCCTGCGAGTTGCTCGTAACACCAAAATTCGTAAGTTGGAACACGAAGCACGTGTTCTCGTAAGTCCGGATTTTCGCTCGTAAGTTGGAACATTTATGCTAGCGCTACTACGAACACTCGTTTTTCATCAAAAACGTTCATATTAGTTCATAAACATGGTCGGAAACGTGTTTCCAAACGGTTAGCTAACACACTTTCATCTAAAAACACAAAAAAGTGCTGTATTTTTTACAAATTTACTTCTCTTTCGCCAGCTCGTAAGTCCGGGACCTCGTATGTAAGAGCGCTCGTAAGTCGGGGACTACCTGTAACAGGATTTTAAATTGAATTCTGAATGTGACTGGAAGCCAGTGGAGTTGCTGCAAAACTGGGGTGATGTGGTGGAATGAGGGGGTTTTGGTAACGATGCGGGCAGCTGAGTTTTGAACCAATTGAAGCTTACGGGTTAATTTGTGAGGCAGACCAAAAAGGAGAGAGTTACAGTAATCAATTCGAGAAGTGACCAGACTGTGGACCAGGATGGAAGCAGAGTTCAGAGAGAGGGATGGACGGAGACGGTTGATGTTTCGAAGGTGGAAATAAGCAGACCGGGTGATACTATTGATGTGAGAGTGAAAAGAGAGAGTGCTATCAAGAATGACACCCAGACTCTTAACGTGAGGGGAGGGAGAAACCAAGGAGTTGTCAATGTTGAGGGAAAAACTGTTAACTTTAGATAAGGTGGATTTAGTACCAATGAGTAAAAACTCTGTTTTATCACTGTTTAATTTCAGGAAGTTAGACGTGAACCAGGATTTAATTTCAGCTAAGCAGGAAGTGAGGGAGGAGGGAGGCAGTGAAGAGTCAGGTGCAGTGGATAAAAAGAGCTGGGTGTCATCAGCAAAACAATGGAAATGGATGTTAAATTTACGGAAGATATGGCCAAGGGGGAGAAGGTAGATGATGAAAAGAAGAGGCCCCAGGACAGAGCCTTGGGGCACACCTGAAGTCACAGGAGAGCAATGGGATCTGAATGATTTTAGTTGGATGAACTGGGTGCGGCCAGAGAGATAGGACTGAAACCAAGCGAGGGGTGTGTGGGTGATGCCAATGGACGAAAGTCTATGGAGGAGGATGTTGTGGGAGATGGTATCAAAAGCCGCACTGAGATCGAGGAGGATTAGGAGGGAAAGTAAACCAGAATCAGCCGCCATGAGAAGGGAGTTGGTGATTCTGAGGAGAGCAGATTCTGTGCTATGACCGGGGCGGAAACCAGACTGAAACTGTTCGTACAGACTGTTATCTGTTAAATGGAGGTGGAGTTGAGAGGCGACTGTTTTTTCCAGAATTTTAGAGATGAATGGAAGGTTGGAAATAGGACGGAGATTATTGAAGGTATTAGGATCCAATCCAGGTTTTTTAACGATGGGAGTGATAACTGCAGTTTTGAAAATAACTGGGACAGTTCCAGAAGAGAGAGAAGAGTGAATAATAGCAGAAATGAATGGAAGAAGTGATACAATGCAAGATTTAACAAGGGCTGTAGGGAGAGGATCCAGTGAGCATGTAGAGGACTTGGATTTATGAATAAGTTTGGCTATTTCAGAGGCAGGAGGAAGCTGAAAGACAGAAAAAAGTTGACTGGGCGGGGAAGGTTCAGTGGAGGGAGAAACAGGACAAAGTTGCTGATGAATTTTACTGATTTTATCGTTAAAAAAGAACATGAGAGAATTACATGTGTTGTCTGAGTAGAAGTGAGAGGGAAACGAATCCGGAGGATGAAAAATATTATTGAGCAATGAAAATAGGATCTTTGTGTTACCTTTGTTGGAGGAAATGAGGTCAGAGTAATAAGCATGTTTAGTTTGAGATATCAAGTTCTTGTAGTGTAATGTATGGGAGACGTACATGTCCCTGTGGATGGAAAGACCAGATTTTTTATAGAGTCGTTCAAGTTGACGACATTTGGCTTTGATGGTCCGAAGTTCAGGAGTAAACCAGGGGGCAGAATGAGTAAAGGTAACAGATCGTGTTTTAACAGGAGCAATGGAGTTGATAATATGGGTTAAATAATTATTGTATTGAGCAGTGAGTTCATCTGGAGTCAGAAGATGATCAGGGATCAGAGTGGAGGTAATATCAGTGGAGAGGGAATCCAAATTGATGTTTTTAATGTTCCTGAATGAAATGGACCGGCTTATCTTGGTAGATGAAACACACAAAGGAATATGGAACGTAAGAAAAAAATGATCAGAAAAGGTGAGTTCATCGCATTTGCAGTCAACAGGTGTAAGTCCAGAGCAACAAATCAAGTCTAGTGTATGACCCTTAATATGGGTGGAAAAATCAACATATTGATTTAATCCAGAACTCTCCAGGCAGGATAAAAAATCCTTGGTGAGTGGTAGGTTAATATTGTCGATATGGACGTTAAAATCTCCCAATAAAATAATATTAGGTGACAAGGCACACAGTTGGGAAAGAAAGACAGAAAACTCATTTAAAAAATCTTTGTGAGGTCTTGGGGAGCGATAAACAGTGGCAATGATGGTGGGAGTGGGACCAGCCAGTTTACACACAATGCTCTCAAAAGAGCTGACTTCAGGCACACTCACGGGCAAAACCTTCCAACTCTCGCGATGAATTATCGCGAGACCACCCCCGCGAGAGCTGCGAGGTTGAGAGACGTAAACAAAGCCCTGTGGAGTGGAGTCGTTGAGTTGTGAGAAGTCTAAGGGTTGTTGCCAAGTTTCAGTCAAACAGAGAAAGTCGAGCCTACGGTTGAAGAGGAGATCCTGGATGAGATGTCCTTTGTCCGTGAGAGAACGGATGTTAAGCAGACCAAAGTTGACAGGCGTGGAGTTAGCAGATGGGTTAGCTGACCTGGCTAGGCTGGCTAACATGTTGCGATCTGAAGACCGGGTGGCTTTCCTGGCAGTACGACGGTTGTTGGTCCAGAAGGAGTGGATGGGTTTCGACCTGTCGAGCTGGAAGTTCCGACGAGACCCACGGTGGATATATCTCCGGCGGGGCAGAAAAGCGATGTCTGGGTGGAGACGCAGCATCGCTGGCGGAGGATTGGGATGGTGCCAACGCAGCCGAAGAAGCTCATAAACTGAGTATTGTAGAAGACCTGCTACAGGTTCAGTGAGGAGTAGCAGGAGAGTCCAAGCGAGGAAAAACCATGCGTAAAAATGACTAATCCACATTGTGAGGCAGAGGAGTCAAATGAGGCCACAAACCCAGTTGGTGTTCGACAGGTAAGCTAGTTTCATTCGACTTGATAGCACACAATCACAGTGTGGTAAAAGCTGGATTGAAGGCAGATTATTTGCACCAAAAAAGCAAAATTTGCGGAAAAAGTCGAATAAAAGTCAAAAGTTTGCCGATGAGTAGCGGCAGCAAAGCGCGCCCGCATCCACTCAGTCAGCCTTTATGTAAGTTATTCGCACAGTTTTGCTGGGAGCATCGGTGACATGCTGTCACAGAAAAAAAAAGCAATCCTGTCATCAATGTGTATAAGCATACAGTTTAACTATACACAAGACTGTTTTGTTTATTGTCAAATATGAATTAATACTTTGTTTTACAGCAGCAACTGGCCAACAACTCCTTGCTGACAAAGGGTTTGATGTCAAGTCAGAGGTGGAAAAAGGGAAGCTAGTCTGAACCTGCCCCACTTTCTGCATCCAGACACAAGCAGTTCACTGAGGAAGAGGTATGTATTGTACAAGGAGTGTTGTGGCCTTTTGTAGCACTAAGTGCAATAAAGTAAAAATATCTTTGTAAGTACAGGTGTTTCCGTCAGCGTGTAACTGGCCCGGCGGGGCACAAAGATTCGCTTGCCCGCTGGGCCAACACACATTTATGGACCTGTCAGGCCTGTCATGATCCAAATATATTTATTTTAAATAAATTCTGTCAACCGTGACATCACATTGGTTGAAGTTTTTGAAGGACATCACGCTAATCCAATGAAAACTCACAGCACTCCTCAGCTGGCTCAGTCATTCCCTCCCCAATTAGACCAAATTTATATACTGTATTCAAATCCATGTTTATTACAGTAATTGATTAATGAAATAGTCCACACATCCCAAAACAGACATTGATTGTAGTACATTAAATTTAGAAATGAACACACCAACCTTTAAATATAAAGCAACTGTGCTCTAATTTGACTTTTAGTGAAGTGGAACTTTTGTTTAGTTAAATTTTTTAATCTGTTAATATACAAATGCTGTTTTAGTCACATTTTAGGATTTTGATGACTTAGCACCAGAACCCCATAAACATTAAACTGTCTAAAATCTCCAAGTTGTCAGAGAAGGCATCATTAAAAAAAATATTAGCAGGTTACTTTCTGTCCTTTAACAAGTGAAATGACAAACACAAACACATCTTCTGGTATGTGTTGTTTCTGTTTGTGACTTATATAAATAATGTGTGTGCAGTGAACCATTCTTCACTGCATGACTGTTTGCGTGTATCTGCCTCAATTAAATCTGATTCTGCTTGTGAGACATTTAAAGATGTTTTGAACTTCTGGCAGGTCTCTCTGATGGCGTGGAGACTGGACAGGGCCCGCGGTCGTCAGCTACTTCATCTGCCGGAGGGTCTGGATCGAGAAACCGCAGCCAGGGGCTTTGAGCATACCTCAAAAGAAAAAAACATGGTTTTAAAATCTAGACAAAATAAAGGAATTAAAGAAACATACAGATAAGCGTTAGTGGTTTTTAATGTTTACTACTACAACCTGCAATAGGTCAACAATGGCTCCACGCTCAAAATGTCCTTGTGAAGACCAGCCAGCAATGATGGGCTCATCAGGATGTCGTGGGTCAAAATGCAGGCTGTTCAGCGTTCTCCTGGAAAACTTCTCGACGCAGAAGTCATGTCTTAAATGACACCAACATGAAAAATGTGGTTTATATCAAACACATATTAGCAAATCTGTTTGTAGAAGTGTTTTGTTGTTTTAAAAAAATGTCCAAAAACTATTCCAGATCTTACAATTGTAGAAAACATTTAAAACCGTACATATGTCATTGCATTTATTTCTTATCTAGTGCCACTAGAAAACAATTAACAATAATTAACACAATACAATAAACTACAATTGTACAATGTTGAATAGTTTTTTGACTGGAATAAGACAAAATAAGTGATATTGTATTATTCCAGTTGTTGGTGAAGTTTGACTGAAAGTCACCTTTCTGGGTATTTGTGTTATAAGCATAAAATGAAATGTCTTCAGGAACACTGATTAAACTCACTTTAAAACTTGCAACGCTCATCCCAAGTAGCAGGTCCTGTTGTATCCTGTTGGTTTTGAACTGTCAACATCTGTTTACTGTGATTGTAGTTTTCTTTATTTTCTTTTGATAAGTGCAAATGCCTATTGCCAATGTGACGTGTGCTGCTGACCACTTGACCAGGTCACCCTTGTAAAAGAGATCTCGATCTCAACGGGCTCTACCTGGTTAAATAAAGGTGATTGATTGATTGATTGAGGTGCAGTTCGTTTTTGGGCTGGTCCCTTACATGTACAAGGTAACTGGGTGCAGGTTGGTTTAGAATGTATTTCCAACATGGTTGCAGCCACCTCCTTGTCTGCAAAAACAAACACAATATACAACCATATTGTATGTGTCATTATGGAATTCACATGCAAAATATATTGTTTGTAATATATTTAAGATTTTCACACATTTTACGTCTAATAAAGTGTAAGCTGTATAAACAGCATGTCAAAAGTGCAAAAGTAAATACGTTCTCAAAGATAATTAAATTTTCCCAGGAAAGCTAATAAATGTATCTCTTTGGATAGTTCTTATTTTTCACATCACAACATCACCTTTTGTCTCAGGTTGTATTTAAGACATAGTTTACAGATATCAAATAAGAAATAAGGACTCTACAAACATTTGTGTGACTGACTCAAATGTCATGTTTTTGTTTACATTCATTCATTCAACCTTTATTTATTCAGGTAAATCTCATTGAGCCTCGAGGGCTCAGTTTTTGTCATAGGGTCACAGTTTACATACTGTGCTATGAAGACATGGCGCTAGTTATAGCAGCTAACAGAAGATGTTAAACCTGTAACAATAACCAAATCAGTCTAAATATCAGAAGTATTGGCGTGAGAAATGTAAAACGTTTATTTCTGACGCTTGGATATACAGGTTGTTGACAACGACTCACCCTGCTGGACATTCGCAAAAAGCCTGAAGGATTTCCCCATTTTCCATCAGCGCACACAATCACCTCCTCTCGTATCGGCGGCACAATGTTCAGGCATTTTGACCAGTGGTTGTCAACAATTTTAAGAAACCAAGCTTCTAAATTACTACTCGCCATCAGTAAAGCTACTGGACTCCTTCTAGTTACCCCCCCCCCACATCCGGTTTCGAATCAGCGCGGCTTATTTCCGTCCAATCAGAACGCTCGTTTCAGGCGAGCTTTGCGTGATGACGTCAACTGGTAAAAGGTCTATTCTGGTGACTCTTTTCTCTTGACTGTAAAAGAAGAAAAACGTGGTTAACGTAGTCTAGATACTGTTTTTAAATAACTGCATAAAACAAAGAACGGTGCTGTTACAGTTTGTTTTTCTGTAGAGCTTCTTGGAGCTAGTTAAACCAGCTCAACTGTTTTAGAAATAATGAAAATAATAAAATAACAAAGAACTACTGAAAACACAGGACATATTTTTTGAAACTTACATAAAGTAATACTGGGTGGACATTTACAAAATGTTAGCTGTATGAGACGTTTGAGATAAAATTAGCTGTTTAAGCTTCGTAGATGTGGAGCTAGCAGTTAGCATTAGCTTTGTTTTTTTTTTTCTTGGACTTTGTAGCAAATAGCAGCAAAGAGCTCATAAACCACACTGCAGATTTTTTTGAAACTTACAGAAAGTAATCACAAGATGTTCATTTACAAACTTATTTATAATTTATTTTCGTAGCGCACGCGACAATTTGGAAGAAGTCAAATCAAAACAATTTAAACCAGCAGATTTGACCATTACGTGAATTTATTAAGGAACGGTTAAGATCAGGAACCATTGTGCTATAAAGTCAGCTAAGAAATATATTTTTAAGCATTTATTTAGCTAAATTTTAAAGAAATGAAGCCGCCCCACCCGCGCACGTGCACATGGCGAAGCTACTTTATTAAATCCAGCTGATTTGACCATTACGTGAATTTATTAAGGAAAAGCTCAGCTAAGACTCATCTTTGCTATAATTTTAAAAACAAATACTGTAATGTTAATCTTGTAAAGTCCTTTCGTGCTCGCTCGCTTCTGTGGCTGCCATTTTCAGCAGGGCTCCAGTCCCCACAGACTCCTCCCCCCAACCAATCAGTGACCGACAGTGTTTCTGACGTGTCGGCTGGCTTGCTTGCAGCTTGGGTCGACCCTGCTTGTTAAATGCTTCCAAAATTATGGTGCGACGCAGCTCAGAAGTCTGGTGGAAATGGCGTCAGCGCGCGTCTGGCACGCAAATATTACGCAATATCCGACCCGCGCCGAGTGGTGGAAAAGGGGCATTATAGTGACAAGCTGCTCACACAGGTGTTTGGATCCAGGTGTTTATCAGATACACACTCAGTTGGGTTGTGGTGGCTACTAAATACATCTTGTATTACCATGTACCGTATAAAATACTTTCTAATGATGTTATAAGCATTATACTGTATATGTTGTTTTGTTGTTGTGGTTTCTTTGTTTTGTCTTGTTTTCTCTCCGCAGGTCTAGAGGCATACTTCAATGATGTTCATGTGTGTTCTCTTTATACATCTCTCCCTCTCTACTCCCATCACATCCTTTCCCTTTTAATCCTTCTCTCACTTTTTTATCTTTGTTTTCTTTTTTCTTTTTTTTCATCCCAGTGTCCATTCCATCTTAAACAAACCCAAAACAAAGTCTAATAAAGTTTTATTTATATATCATGTGGAGCATTGAGGCCAGCCATAATGCTCTGCTTGTGAAAGTAAATCTGTTGGTATCACCTCGACACTCAAACAACAATTCTGAGTGCCATCAATGCCGAACAGGACAAAGGGAAAATAAATAAATAAATAAATAAATACGGTAGTCTGAAACTATGCACACAGTAGAAATTAACATTAAATTACATCACAATCAACAGCAGTTTTATTTACTCAACAACTTATGTCAAAGCCTTTTACAATGTTTTACAGAATCACAATGGTGTTTGACTTAAATATAAAAACGTAAAAGATATACATATATAAAAAAAGATCATTTTTGGTAACCCTAAAAATGTTGCAATGCATCATTGAGCTTTCTGGTAACCTCCAAAAGAGGAAATCAAAAAGTATTTAAAGTGAACATTAGAGCTTATCCGTCATAAAATCGGTATAGTTTTAAAGTACATACTTCATAAAAGTGTGAAATCTGTTGTAAAATAATGACTTAATTCAACATCAAGTAAGGAATTATGAGTTGCTGTAATCTGGCTTGCCAGACAAGATCACCTCAATTCTACCACCCTCATACAGGTGGTGGAATTGAAATGTTTAAAAAAAAAAATTATCTAAAGAAACGAAGCACACACATTACATTTAAAACTAAAAATAACATGTGAACTGACTCTTTGAAGCCATTCATTAACTCTCATTTGCATGTGCAGTGATCAGACTTGTTTAACTTGTGCCTGATAAGTAGGCACGACGGGCAGCACAGTGGCACAACTGGTAGAGCTGCTGCCTCTCAGCGAGAAGGTTGCCGGTTCAAATCCCGGTCCGGGGCCTTTCTGGGTGGAGTTTGCATGTTCTCCCCGTGCATGCGTGGGTTTCCTCCGGGTACTCCGGTTTCCTCCCACAGACCAAAAAACATGCTTGTTAGGCTGATTGGTGACTCTAAATTGACCCTAGGTGTGAGTGTGAGAGTGGATGGTTGTTTGGTGTGAGTGAGACAGGTCCCTCTTGTAAATGAGTCCCCGTGACTCAACGAGGCTAGCCTGTATAAATAAAGGTTGAATGAATGAATGAAAAGAAATCACTTGTAACGCATGTGATTCAAGATTTTAACGTTAAATTACAGTTTTCTGTTCTCAATAAAACTTTGTAAAGAAACCATCAACTATAATTTAATTGAATACCATTACTATTTCATATTAAAATTTCATTTATCGGTAATGACTACATTTTGATAACTTCGAGCAAAAGTTGTGTCCCCCCCCCCAATGCAAATAAAGAAATAATTAGAAATAATAGCTGTGACTAAAACATGTTAAATATATAAATTAGTAGGAAAAGTGCATAGATTAAGCAAAAACTCAGTTTTCCATGGCTTAACACTGAAACACATAGAAGGCCTAAATATTTCCAGATTATGAATAAAGGTATAAAA
Organism: Garcialebias charrua; assembly: GCA_038048925.1. Lineage (NCBI taxonomy): Eukaryota > Metazoa > Chordata > Actinopteri > Cyprinodontiformes > Rivulidae > Garcialebias > Garcialebias charrua. The sequence goes on from JBBPBX010068238.1 coordinate 10,246, forward strand.
CCTTCAATATGCTTCAATAAAGCTTCAATGCAGATTTGTTCCTGTCTTTGATTTTATACGTCTACTTTATGTTTTGATAGTTTTTTGATACTTTGTAAAAAAAAAAAAAAAATGTATTTCTTTTTTTTTAATTATTGTTTATTGTTTGTTTATTGTTTATAGTTTAAGGAAATTCTACCATTGCTGTTCATCATTCTTTAGTTTGTAGCAGGTCACTTTCGTAAATGAGCCATGAGGTTCAATAAGATTTACCTGACTAAATAAAGGTTGAATAAAAAATATATATAATGGTTTTGGTTATTGCAAATGGACACTGGTGGCAGAGCTCTGGTTAGACCAGAGGTGCCCAAAGTGGGGCCCGCGGGCCAAAGTTGGCCCACCAAGAAGTCCTCATTACTATTATTAAAATTCCCTTTGAAGAATACATGTTTTTTCACTCTGTCATTCCACCCGTTGACTTTATTGTTAGATGGAAAGTCATCCCAGTGACTGCCACATATATGGGACTAATAATGTATGTTCATATTCACACATATAGATCAAAAACATGCACGTTAGGCTGCCGTCAGGCCCAGGCCTCCCTTGCAGAACAAATCTGTTCTTTGTGGAATTTGCCTGGTTAAATAAAGGTTTATAAATAAATAAACAAATAAATAAATAGGACTTGCATTTTTTGACAGTTTGCACTTTATATTGAAATGCCAAAATTTCAATATTTGTTTTAGTTTCTTATATATGACTCATTCGTTATATTTTCTGTTCTATAATGTTCTTTATACAGAATGGAAGGTTAAATAACTGTATAATAAATGAAAGCACTTTACTTAAAGATATATTTGCATTTCATATATTATATTATTGAATTTGGCCCACAGTCCTCTGATAGATTTAAATTTTGGCCCTCTCAGGGTAAAGTTTGGGCACCCCTGGGTTAGACTATTTAAAAACCTAAAACATAACAATGTTCTAGTCTAGTTAGACAGATTATAGCAATTTGTAATTTTATTACTGTAGAGATATTTACAGCTATTTACATGTAAGAAGACAGTTCAAGGTGTGAGCCTCCTTTAAATGAACTTTGTACAAAGTTAAATACCAGTGCAGTTCCACTTTAAGACCAACAAGTATGAAATGATCGTCATATCTTTAGCACTTTGAGATTTTTATTAATGAAAAGTGCATTACAAATTGAATTCATTATTATTATTATTATTATTATTATTATTATTATTATTATTATTATTATTATTATTATTATTATTATTATTATTATTATTATCTCTTTAGCCCTCCTTGCATTAGTTTTACGGATTGATTCTTATTTTCCTTTTTGTTTTACAGATTTAATTGATGGAAGTGGTCCGGAGGATCAAGCCTTGCTAACATACAACAAACAAATGCAACAAAGGTTTGGAAACGAGGGATACATTTTGATTTTGACAGCAAATGAAATTACCTCTGCATACATCAAACCACAAAGATAAAAACCTCTGGTTTAAGCAAACTGCAATGCCTCGTATCTTTTTGTATAACTAATGGTAAAAAAAAAAAATTAAAATAGGGTAGGTGTTTGGCTCAAGAGCAAGAGGTAAAAGTGACTTATCCGTCCTGCTTGCTGCCACACACGCTCTATTCACTTCAAGAATTTCCTGGAGCAGTTTAGTTGTCAGCACAATGTCACTCTTTCCTTCAAGCAACAAGCATTTGCAGTGTTTAAGAGAAAGCTGAGTTGGCGACTTGGATACCTCCGAAGTTGGTGGAACTGAACCCCGCAGTGAGTCACGAGGACCGTGGGCGAGAACCCGGGGAGGGAGACGTGACAAGGCCCATCCACTGCTCCCGTCATCACACATCACTCTCGTTTCCACATGACGTGAAGCCAGTGTTCTCCCAGAGGACCCCTGGGCGATGTGTCAGTAGCAAGTTGAGAGCGAAGGAGAAACGCTCAATTAGGGCCAGCTGACGTATGGTCTTCACTTCCAGCTATCTTCTTCTCCCATCCCCAACTGGAGCTTTGTAGAGTTTCACAGAGCGTCACTTATCTGCTCAGACCCACAGCCACTGCCTCAAACAGCCGTCTCACTCGCTCGTACAGTCATTCGCTCATTTCTACCTTCAACTATTCCCATAAGGTAGACAGACTCCCAAAGTGGCTTACTTTTTTTATTTTTTATTCTTTATTCATTTCAAAGTTCAAATTTAAAACAACATAAAAAAACTAAACTACACGCTCACGTGGGCAATGACAGTGAGACCTGGAGGGGTGTGGTTGGGAGGAACGGCCCCCCTGATCTGAACCAGAGTGGTGTTCTGTTGTTGGACTTCTGTGCTCGTCATGGATTGTCCATAACGAACACCATGTTTAAGCATAAGGGTGTCCATATGTGCTCTTGGCACCAGGACACCCTAGGTCGCAGTTCGATGATCGACTTTGTTGTCGTCTCATCTGATCTGCGGCCGCATGTCTTGGACACTCGGGTGAGGAGAGGGGCGGAGCTGTCAACTGACCACTACCTGGTGGTGAGTTGGCTCCGATGGTGGGGGAGGATGCCGGTCAGACCTGGCAGACCCAAACGTATTGTGAGGGTCTGCTGGGAACGTCTGGCAGAGTCTCCCGTAAGACGGAGCTTTAACTCCCACCTCCGGGAGAGCTTTGAACACGTTCCGAGGGAGGCGGGGGACATGGAGTCCGAGTGGGCCGTGTTCCGCGCCTCTATTGTCGAGGCAGCTTATCGGAGCTGTGGCCGCAAGGTTGTTGGTGCCTGTCGTGGTGGCAACCCTCGAACCCGGTGGTGGACACCGGCAGTGAGGGATGCTGTCAGGCTGAAGAAGGAGTCCTATTGGGCCTTTTTGGCTTGTGGGACCCCGGAAGCAGCTGATAGGTACCGGCAGTCCAAGCGGCATGCGGCTCGGGTGGTTGCTGAGGCAAAAACTCGGGCGTGGGAGGAGTTCGGAGAGGCCATGGAGAATGACTTCCGTACGGCTTCGAGGCGATTCTGGTCCACCATCCGGCGTCTCAGGGGGGGAAAGAGGTACGAGACCAACACCATTTATGGTGGAGGTGGCGTGCTGCTGACCTCAACTCGGGATGTTGTGAGTCGGTGGGCGGAATACTTCGAAGACCTCCTCAATCCTACTGGCACGTCTTCCACTGAGGAAGCAGAGCCTGGGGACTTTGGGTCGGGTTCTCCGATCTCTGGTGCTGAGGTCGCCGAGGTGGTTAAAAAGCTCCGCGGTGGCAAGGCTCCGGGGGTGGATGAGATTCGCCCGGAGTTCCTTAGGGCTCTGGATGTTGTAGGGTTGTGTTGGCTTACGCGACTCTGCAATATCGCGTGGACATCGGGGGCAGTTCCCTTGGATTGGCAGACTGGGGTGGTGGTTCCCCTATTCAAAAAGGGGGACCGTAGGGTGTGTTCCAACTATAGAGGGATCACACTCTTAAGCCTCCCTGGTAAGGTCTATTCAGGGGTTCTGGAGAGGAGGGTCCGTCGGATAGTCGAACCTCGGATTCAGGAGGAGCAGTGTGGTTTTCGTCCTGGTCGTGGAACACTGGACCAGCTCTACACCCTCAACAGGGTCCTGGAGGGTGCGTGGGAGTTTGCCCAACCAGTTTACATGTGCTTTGTGGACTTGGAGAAGGCATTCGACCGCGTCCCTCGGGGGGTTCTGTGGGGGGTACTCCGGGAGTATGGGGTACCAGGCCCTTTGATAAGGGCTGTTAGGTCCCTGTACGACCGGTGTCAGAGCTTGGTCCGCATTGCCGGCAGTAAGTCAGGCTCGTTTCCGGTGAGAGTTGGACTCCGCCAAGGTTGCCCTTTGTCACCGATTCTGTTCATAACTTTTATGGACAGAATTTCTAGGCGCAGCCAAGGTGTTGAGAGGATCCGTTTTGGTGACCTTAGAATCGCTTCTCTGTTTTTTGCAGATGATGTGGTCCTACTGGCTTCATCAGTTCGTGATCTACAACTTTCACTGGAGCGGTTTGCAGCCGAGTGTGATGCGGCCGGGATGAGGATCAGTTCCTCCAAATCCGAGGCCATGGTCTTGAGCCGGAAAAGGGTAGCATGCCCTCTCCGGGTCGGGGAGGAGGTCCTGCCCCAAGTGGAGGAGTTTAAGTATCTCGGGATCTTGTTCACGAATGAGGGAAAACTGGAGCGTGAGATCGATAGGCGGATAGGTGCAGCGTCCGCAGTGAAGCGGGCGCTGTACCGGTCTGTCGTGGTGAAGAGAGAGCTGAGTCAAAAGGCAAAGCTCTCAATTTACCGATCGATCTACGTTCCCACCCTCATCTATGGTCATGAGCTTTGGGTTGTGACCGAAAGAACGAGATCTCGGATACAAGCGGCTGAAATGAGTTTTCTCCGCAGGGTGTCTGGACTCTCCCTTAGAGATAGGGTGAGAAGCTCAGTCATCCGGGAGGGACTCGGAGTAGAGCCGCTGCTTCTCCACATCGAGAGGAGCCAGTTGAGGTGGCTCGGGCATCTGGTTAGGATGCCTCCTGGACGCCTCCCTGGTGAGGTGTTCCGGGCATGTCCCACCGGGAGGAGACCCAGAGGAAGACCCAGGACACGCTAGAGCAGGGGTGCTCATTAGGTAGATCACGATCTACTGGTAGATCTCTGAGGTAGTACTGGTAGATCGCAGCGTGACATTAAAAAAAATATTTGTCAGCCTATCAAACATCCTGTCACTTGATTGACATACAGGGCAGCCATTCACAGCCCTCGTTCTCTCAAACCAGGTCTGAGAGATTTTCGGGGAAACCCCATCCCCGCTCCCCCACCCCCGAAGGTGTGAACTTCTCTGTGTATGAAGTTGCACATACAGACGGCTGCAGTCCAAAGTTTTTCTGCACTAACAACAGTTTTAAATAATGTCAGAGAGCTGAGTGTTTTTCTGCTACTCACCCTTTTTCAGCATGCAGGAGCAAAACTAATAAAATCCAGGGTCCAAAGAGACGTTATTCACCAGCTTGGACACAACTGTGATCATGCAGTTGCTGCATGCACAATGAATACAGCTGAGCCTAGGGTTGCCAGATTAAAAAAATGCCTTATTTACCACCTCCTTTTCTGAGCACATGTTCAAGAAACACAACACAAACTTCATCTTGCTCAAGATGAGAGTTCTGCAATGGAGTTAAATTCAAAGCAGTCTGCTCCTCAAACAAATAGTGTTAAATTATTATTTTATCTATGAATGTTTCTGTTAAATTATTATTTTGTATAAATGTTTCTGTTCAGTGCCCTGAGATTACTTCTTTTGTGAATTGACGCTATATAAATAAACTGAATTGAATTGAATCTTAGAACATCTTTACTCAGCAAACACAACAGTTTTGGTCAAAATACTGTACTATCATTTTAAAGCCACATTACTATAGTTCATAATTTCTTATCTGGCAACTCGACTGACATGAAAACTACAGCATTTGTCATGTAAACCAGTTTATTTTTTGTTTATTACCCCCAATAAACATTGAAAAAAACACTAATGTTTCCACAGGTTGTTCTCGTGTAAACGGGGCCTTATAGTAGGTAGATCACTTTGACTTGATCATTTCAAAAGTAGCTCGCATGCTGAAAAAGTCTGAACACCCCTGCGCTAGAGAGACTATGTTTCTCGGCTGGCCTGGGAACGCCTTGGGATTCCCCTGGAGGAGCTGCTCCAAGTGGCTGGGGAGAGGGAAGTCTGGGCCTCCCTACTTAGGCTGCTACCCCCGCGACCCGACCCCGGATAAGCGGAAGAAGATGGATGGATGGATGGATGGATAATGAAAAATCTAAAAAAGCTAAGTCTGGTCCTCTGGACATTCAAAAAAACAAAAAAACAAAACAAAGCAAAAAATTGTAGAAACGTTTCGTCTTTCGTCCGAAAGACTTCCTCAGTCTGAGGTGCTGGGTTCAGCTCAGTCTTATAAATAGCACCCTCTCACAGTGTTACACAACCAGTTGGCTGATGACAGCCTGAAACCAGCTGCTCACATGATCAAGGAGGACCATCAGCCTAACAATGGATCGTTAGCACCCTGATGGTTGTTTGCTATTCACAGAGGGCTGAGTGATACCAGCAATCACAGCATTGTAGGAGGGGGACAGTTGAACCCGGAGGCCTCCACCCCTGTTTAATGATGGGCGGTTTCTTTTCACAAAGATGGCCTCCTTTACTCCTCTCTCAAACCATCGTTCCTCTCTATCAAGGATGTGAACATCTTCATCCCTGAAAGAGTGACCGCTGGCCTGGAGATGAGTGTAGACTGCAGAGTCCTGACCTGATGATGTTGATCTTCTGTGCTGGGCCATCCTTTTGGCCAGTGGCTGTTTAGTTTCCCCGATATAAGACTGATCACAGCCCTCCTGACACTGAACAGCATACACAATGTTACTCTGTTTTTGCCGGGGGACTGGATCTTTGGGATGAACCAGTTTTTGCCGTAATGTATTTTGAGGTTTAAAAGCCACTGGGACGTTGTGTTTAGAAAATAAACGTCTCAATGTCTCTGAAACCCCTGCAACATATGGAATGGCCACTGGTCTGGGTCTGGGTTCCTTCTTTTCACCTGATGGCTGGCTGGAGTCCTGTTTGGGTTTCTTCTCTGCTTTCAGGAAGGCCCAGTTAGGATATCCACATTTCTCTAGAGCCTGTTTTGTGTGTGATTTCTCCTTCTGTCTGGCTGCTGAGTTAGTGGGGACGCTGTCTGCTCTGTGGTACAGAGTCCTGATGACTCCTAACTTGTGCTCCAGAGGGTGATGGGAGTCAAACTGTAAATACTGGTCTGTGTGGGTGGGTTTGCGGTACACCTCAGTTTGCAAATTTCCTCTATCAGAAACTGAGACCTCACAGTCCAAGAAAGCCAACCTGCCATTTTTTACATCTTCTCGTGTGAACTTGATATATTTATCCACAGAGTTGATGTGATCAGTGAAATGTTGGACTTCCTGAGATTTAATTTTAACCCAGGTGTCATCAACATACCTGAACCAATGACTTGGTGGTCTCCCTGAAAAGGATGTCAAGGCTCTCTTTTCTACCTCCTCCATGTACAGGTTGGCAACAATAGGAGAAACTGGAGACCCCATAGCACACCCATGTTTCTGCCTATAATATTGCTCCCCATATGTGAAGTAGGTTGACTGCAGGCACAGTTTCAAGAGTTGACACAGTTGCTCTGTGGAAAGCGTGGTTCTGCTGTTCAGAGTGGTGTCTGATTTTAACCTTAAACAGACCACCTCTACTGCTTCATCAACAGGAATGCACGTAAAGAGTGATGTAACATCAAAAGAGACCATTGTTTCATCAGTCTCCATGATGACATCCCTCACCTTATCCACAAAGTCCATGGTGTTCTGTATGTGGTGTTCTGAGCTGCCAACTAAAGGGATGAGTACAGATGCCAGATATTTGGAAACATTGTAAGTGACAGAGTTAATCATGCTAACAATTGGTCTTAAAGGTACACCTTGTTTGTGGATTTTGGGTAAACCATACAGACTTGGCGTGGCCTCCCCTGGGTACAGTCTGTGGTACAGAATATTGTCAATAGCCTTGTCCTGCTTCAAAATTTTCAGGCAATCTATCAACTTCTTCTTGTAACCACTTCCTGGATCTCTTTTCAGCGGTTCATAAGTGGTTAAGTCACTAAGGAGTGACATAACTTTCTCATGATAGTCTTTCTGGTTCAAAATCACTGTGCACCTTCCTTTGTCTGCTGGGAGAATTATGATGTTTTTGTCCTTGCTAAGCGTGGTGAGTGCATCCCTCTCTTCTCTACTGATGTTGGAAGGTGGTGGTTTAGCATTACTGAGACAGGCTGAAACTTTGACTCTGAGTTGTTCTGCTTCAAAGTCTTTAATTTTGTTGTTACGGATGGCTGACTCAGTGGCTGTGATCATCTCCACCAGTGGAATTCTACTTGGTGCCACTGCAAAGTTTAGCCCCCTGGCAAGAATCTCTGTCTCCGGCTGGGTGAGCTGTCTGTCAGATAAATTCTTCACCCACTTTTCTGTCTCCCCGGCATGTAACTGTGTATCGGAGTGTTGTCTTACACTGAATGTGTTGTTGTTGGAATTGTTATGGTGTTGACGAGTTATCAGTGAGTTAAATTTGTTTTGTTGTCGAGTCTTGGACTTGACATGCTGTGCTAAGCGTGCCCGATCTGTACAGTCCATCACTTGCTGAAGTGTGGTCTGATCTAGGCACGTTGTTAGTTTTTGATAAATTTGCTCTTCTTTGGCCTTCAAGGCCTCAATGGTAAAATTGGTCTGTCTTACCCGTTCATTCAGCAGCTGCGTCTGTGCCTTCTGAAGGATGTTGCTTGCCCGGTGCCCGCTGACCGATGAATTCAGTTCCAGGCTCTTAGGAATAATGCCACTTTGTCTGCATCTAAGGTTGAATCGCAAGTGGTTCCTGTAGTCCGCCCTCTTCCTAGCTGTTTTCTCAAACTCTCTAACAAGTTTGAGGCAATCCTGGCCAAAGTGGTTCAAAATACCCTGATGCATGCTCAATAATCCAGGTAGAAAAATCTAAAAAAGCTAAGTCTGGTCCTCTGGACATTCAAAAAACAAAAAAACAAAACAAAGCAAAAAATTGTAGAAACGTTTCGTCTTTCGTCCGAAAGACTTCCTCAGTCTGAGGTGCTGGGTTCAGCTCAGTCTTATAAATAGCACCCTCTCACAGTGTTACACAACCAGTTGGCTGATGACAGCCTGAAACCAGCTGCTCACATGATCAAGGAGGACCATCAGCCTAACAATGGATCGTTAGCACCCTGATGGTTGTTTGCTATTCACAGAGGGCTGAGTGATACCAGCAATCACAGCATTGTAGGAGGGGGACAGTTGAACCCGGAGGCCTCCACCCCTGTTTAATGATGGGCGGTTTCTTTTCACAAAGATGGCCTCCTTTACTCCTCTCTCAAACCATCGTTCCTCTCTATCAAGGAT
>JBBPBX010068239.1:0-19187 GCA_038048925.1 Garcialebias charrua
ACATGGTGTACTCTGGCGTATGCTGAGAATAACTTTATCCCACCATGATTCTGACAGTTCAACACCCAATTCCCGTTCCCATGCAGTTCTGGTTTTACCTGATGAGTCGGCCTCAATTGCCATAAGTTTTCCATAAATAATAGAAAGAGGAGATTTCAGATTAGGCTTCAAAGCTAGGAATTCGACCCATGGTGGGTCAGTAGGCAAAGTTGGAAAATTTGGAAACCGTGATGAAACGCAATGTCTAATTTGGAAATAAAGAAACAAATGTGAAGAGGGTAGATTAAATTTAGAAGACAATTCTGAAAAACTAAGGAACAAACCATCTTCGTAAAGGTCTCTCATTGTTCTAAAATTACAATCATATTCTATTTGAACTCAAATAATAAAGTTATACCCTTGTCTAATTAACATTTATTTGTTGTATGAACTTCATACTCTGAGTTTAAACAACTTGCAAATTTACATTATCCATTCATAAAAACTTGTTTTCATTTGTTAAAGTAACAAACATTTATATATACTTTCAACTCTCATTTTAAAGTTAAACTGACATACCAATTCCCTTTTTGAGTTAATTTAACTCAAGATTTTAAGGCAGCTTTTGAACTTAAAATAGCAATTTAAGTAAACAAACATTTCCAAATTTCACTTTCTCCACTAAGAATGCCAAGTTCACAATTTTTCTAAAATAATTACACCAAATACACTTCCAATTCAAATATCAACCATTTATTTTGATCTTTTTCTTTCAAATGCAGATGATACAAGACGTAAAAGAAAACATTTGTCCAAGACAAGCTGAAGTGTTGACATTTATAGGACCGAAACTGACAAAAAATATTTTTTTTGACAAATAAACACACATACAGGTAGTCCTCGACTTACGAAGATCCGTTCCTGCGCGGCGCGGAACATGCATTCCTATGCGACGCAGTAAACCCGTTTTTCAACGTGAGACAAAACAAGCGTATACATACTGTACCATAAATATGTACATTACTTTATTTCCAAGCGGTTAGCTAACACAGTACCCTAAACAATTATCAAAAAACACATAAAATACTGCACAGTACGTTTAATAATGAAATAAAATAGTAAAAAAAATAGTAGTGTACTGTACTATAAAAAAAAAGAGAAGAAAATGTCCTTACTTTTATGGAAGGGGCGTTGTAGGGGAGGGAGAAAAGCTTAGTGGGCGGGAGCTGCAGAAGGTGCTGGTGCAGGTGAGTGAGGAGGGGCAGGTGAGTCCAGAAAGGCAGCTGAGGTGGAGGGGCAGGTGATGCAGAAGGTGCTGGTGATACTGGTGCAAGTGAGTGAGGGGGGCAGGTGAGTCCAGAAAGGCAGCTGAGGTGGAGGGGCAGGTGATGCAGAAGGTGCTGGTGATGCTGGTGCAGGTGAGTGAGGAGGGGCAGCTGAGATGGAGGGGTAGGTGATGCAGAAGGTGCTGGTGATTCTGGTGAGTGAAGGGGGGCAGGCGAGTCCAGAAAGGCAGCTGAGGTGGAGGGGCAGATGATGCAGACGGTGCTGGTGCAGGTGAGTCCAGAAAGGCAGCCGAGGTGGAGGGGTAGGTGATGCAGAAGGTGCTGGTGAGTGAAGAGGGACAGGTGCGTCAGGAGAGGAAGCTGAGTTATATAAAATAAAATAAATTTAAAAAAGAGAAAAAATGTAATTACCTTTATGGAGAGACAGGTGATCCAGAAGGTGCTGGTGATGCTGGTGAGTGAAGAGGGACAGGTGAGTCAGGAGAGGCAGCTGAGTTATAAAACAAAAAGAAAGAAATAAAAATAGAAAAGAAAATGTATTTACCTTTATGGAAGGACAAGTGATGCAGAAGGTGCTGGTGATGCTGGTACTGTGTGAGTGAAGAGGGACAGGTGAGTCAGGAGAGGCAGCTGAGTTATATAAAATTAAATAAAATTAAAAAAAGAGAAAAAATGTCATTACCTTTATGGAGGGACAAGTGATCCAGAAGGTGCTGGTGATGCTGGTGCTAGTGAGTGAAGAGGGACAGGTGAGTCAGGAGAGGCAGCTGAGTTAAAAAACAAAAAGAAATAAAAAAAGAAAAGAAAATGTATTTACCTTTATGGAGGGACAGGTGATGCAGAAGGTGCTGGTGATGCTGGTACTGTGTGAGTGAAGAGGGACAGGTGAGTCAGGAGAGGCAGCTGAGTTATTTAAAAAACATCCATCCATCCATCCATCCATCCATTTTCTTCCGCTTATCCGGGGTCGGGTCGCGGGGGTAGCAGCCTAAGTAGGGAGGCCCAGACTTCCCTCTCCCCAGCCACTTGGAGCAGCTCCTCTGGGGGAATCCCAAGGCGTTCCCAGGCCAGCCGAGAAACATAGTCCCTCCAGCGTATCCTGGGTCTTCCTCTGGGTCTCCTCCCGGTGGGACATGCCCGGAACACCTCACCAGGGAGGCGTCCAGGAGGCATCCTAACCAGATGCCCGAGCCACCTCAACTGGCTCCTCTCGATGTGGAGAAGCAACGGCTCTACTCCGAGTCCCTCCCGGATGACTGAGCTTCTCACCCTATCTCTAAGGGAGAGTCCAGCCACCCTGCGGAGAAAACTCATTTCAGCCGCTTGTATCCGAGATCTTGTTCTTTCGGTCATAACCCAAAGCTCATGACCATAGATGAGGGTGGGAACGTAGATCGATCGGTAAATTGAGAGCTTTGCCTTTTGACTCAGCTCTCTCTTCACCACGACAGACCGGTACAGCGCCCGCTTCACTGTGGACGCTGCACCTATCCGCCTATCGATCTCACGCTCCAGTTTTCCCTCATTCGTGAACAAGATCCCGAGATACTTAAACTCCTCCACTTGGGGCAGGACCTCCTCCCCGACCCGGAGAGGGCACGCTACCCTTTTCCGGCTCAAGACCATGGCCTCGGATTTGGAGGAACTGATCCTCATCCCGGCCGCATCGCATTCAGCTGCAAACCGCTCCAGTGAAAGCTGTAGATCACGAGCTGATGAAGCCAATAGGACCACATCATCTGCAAAAAACAGAGAAGCGATTCTAAGGCCACCAAAACGGATCCTCTCAACACCTTGGCTGCGCCTAGAAATTCTGTCCATAAAAGTTATAAACAGAATCGGTGACAAAGGGCAACCTTGGCGGAGTCCAACTCTCACCGGAAACGAGCCTGACTTACTGCCGGCAATGCGGACCAAGCTCTGACACCGGTCGTACAGGGACCTAACAGCCCATATCAATGGGCCTGGTACCCCATACTCCCGGAGTACCCGCCACAGAACCCCCCGAGGGACGCGGTCGAATGCCTTTTCCAAGTCTACAAAGCACATGTAAACTGGTTGGGCAAACTCCCACGCACCCTCCAGGACCCTGTTGAGGGTGTAGAGCTGGTCTAGTGTTCCACGACCAGGACGAAAACCACACTGCTCCTCCTGAATCCGAGGTTCGACTATCCGACGGACCCTCCTCTCCAGAACCCCTGAATAGACCTTACCAGGGAGGCTTAAGAGTGTGATCCCTCTATAGTTGGAACACACCCTACGGTCCCCCTTTTTGAATAGGGGAACCACCACCCCAGTCTGCCAATCCAAGGGAACTGCCCCCGATGTCCACGCGATATTGCAGAGTCGCGTAAGCCAACACAACCCCACAACATCCAGAGCCCTAAGGAACTCAGGACGAATCTCATCCACCCCCGGAGCCTTGCCACCGCGGAGCTTTTTAACCACCTCGGCGACCTCCGCACCAGAGATTGGAGAGCCCGATCCAAAGTCCCCAGGCTCCGCTTCCTCAGTGGAAGACGTGCCAGTAGGATTGAGGAGGTCTTCGAAGTATTCCGCCCACCGACTCACAACATCCCGAGTTGAGGTCAACAGCACGCCATCCCCACCATAAATGGTGTTGGTCGCGTACCGCTTTCCCCCCCTGAGACGCCGGATGGTGGACCAGAATCGCCTCGAAGCCGTACGGAAGTCATTCTCCATGGCCTCTCCGAACTCCTCCCACGCCCGAGTTTTTGCCTCAGCAACCACCCGAGCCGCATGCCGCTTGGACTGCCGGTACCTATCTGCTGCTTCCGGGGTCCCACAGGCTAAAAAGGCCCAATAGGACTCCTTCTTCAGCTTGACAGCATCCCTCACCGCCGGTGTCCACCACCGGGTTCGAGGGTTGCCACCACGACAGGCACCAACAACCTTGCGGCCACAACTCCGATAAGCTGCCTCGACAATAGAGGCGCGAAACATGGTCCACTCGGGCTCAATGTCCCCCGCCTCCCTCGGAACGTGTTCAAAGCTCTCCCGGAGGTGGGAGTTAAAGCTCCGTCTTACGGGAGACTCTGCCAGACGTTCCCAGCAGACCCTCACAATACGTTTGGGTCTGCCAGGTCTGACCGGCATCCTCCCCCACCATCGGAGCCAACTCACCACCAGGTAGTGGTCAGTGGACAGCTCCGCCCCTCTCTTCACCCGAGTGTCCAGGACATGCGGCCGCAGATCAGATGAGACGACAACAAAGTCGATCATTGAACTACGACCTAGGGTGTCCTGGTGCCAAGAGCACATATGGACACCCTTATGCCTGAACATGGTGTTTGTTATGGACAATCCATGACGAGCACAGAAGTCCAACAACAGAACACCACTCGGGTTCAGATCAGGGGGGCCGTTCCTCCCAACCACACCCCTCCAGGTCTCACTGTCATTGCCCACGTGAGCGTTGAAGTCCCCCAGCAGAACAAGGGAGTCCCCAGGAGGCGCACCCTCCAATACCCCCTCCAAGGACTCCAAAAAGGGTGGGTAATCTGCGCTGCCGTTCGGCGCATAGGCACAAACAACAGTCAGAGCCCGTCCCCCCACACGTAGGCGAAGGGAGGCTACCCTCTCGTTCACCGGGGTGAACCCCAACGTACAGGCACCGAGATGGGGGGCAACAAGTATGCCCACTCCTGCTCGGCGCCTCTCACCAGGGGCAACTCCAGAGTGGAAGAGTGTCCAACCCCTCTCAAGGAAACTGGTTCCAGAGCCAGAGCCATGCGTTGAGGTGAGTCCGACTATTTCTAGCCGGAACCTCTCAACCTCACACACTAGCTCAGGCTCCTTCCCCACCAGAGAGGTGACATTCCATGTCCCAATGGCCAGCTTCTGTAGCCGAGGATCAGACCGCCAGGGTCCCCGCCCTCGGCCACCACCCATTCCACAATGCACCCGACCCCTTTGGCCCCTCCCACAGGTGGTGAGCCTATGGGAAGGTTTAAAAAACAAATAAATAAAAAGAAAAGAAAATGTCTTTACCTTTATGGAGGAGCAGGTGATGCAGAAGGTGCTAGTGAGTGAAGATGGACAGGTGAGTCAGCTGAGTTATTTAAAAAATAGAAAGAAAGAAAAAAAATGTCTTTACCTTTATGGAGGGGCAAGTAATGCAGAAGCTGCTGGTGATGCTGGTACAGGTGAGTGAGGAGGGGCAGGTGAGTCCAGAAAGGCAGCTGAGGTGGAGCTCCCTGATCTGCTATACTCTTGGGCATGCGTCCAACCTGAGCAAAGACAAACGCTTGATAAATTACTGTCCAATTCAGAATACAGTTTAATGTGTAATATAATCTTAATTTAATCTTTAATCTAAAAAAACTGCATTCTTTACAATAAATAAACTATACTAACAATAATAAAAATCTTAATAAACACAATAACAGCCAGAACCAGATCAATAAGCAGCAACAGACTGTTTACAATCGAAATACCGATAATCAAGTTTTAAGTTTTTGTCCAAAAAGACCAACTTGTCCACATTTTCTGCCAAAAGTACAGATCTAGTTGCAGTGATTATCTCCAGTGGTGGAGAAAATCATCTCAATAACAACAGTAGCAGCAGTGTGGCTGTATTTGTCATTACTCACAACAAGCTCTTCTTGGACCTGCTCCCACCTGTCCCTGGAAAAGTTCAGAGTTCAGTCATCACAGACTTCTTCGCTGCAGGTGATCTGGCAAATTTCCCTGAAGAGGAAGAAGTCAGCTGCTATCTCTGTCCCAGACTGGAAATAAAACACAAAGAGGTAAAAAAAAAATAAGTTACGGTAATAAGATTATAATTTTAAATTAAAAAGATTAATTAGATATTCTTCTTTCGGCTTTTCCCTCTTCAGGGGTCACCACAGCGAGTCATCCTCCTCCACCTCACTCTGTCCTCTGCATCCTCTGTCCTCACTCCAACTACCTTCATGTCCTCTCTAACTGCATCCATATATCTCCTCTTTGGCCTCCCTCTTTGTCTTTTTCCTGGCAGCTGCATTTCTAACATCCTTCTACCAATATACCCACTGTCCCTCCTCTGGACATGTCCAAACCACTGTCCCTCCTCTGGACATGTCCAAACCACTGTACCTCCTCTGGACATGTCCAAACCACTGTCCCTCCTCTGGACATAATAATAATAATAATAAATTCAATTTATACCGCACTTTTCATTAATAAAAATCTCAAAGTGCATGTACCTTTAGACATGTCCAAACCATCTCAGTCTGGCCTCCCTAACTTTATCTCCCAGATGTTCAACATGTGCAGTACCTCTGATTATCGCTTTACTAATCGTATGTAGGGCTGAACAATTAATTGCATTTGCAATAAAATTGCAATATGATAAAACAAGATTTTATAATCGCGATGGCTGCAATTTGATTGGTCACATGACCTGGTTAAGTGACTTGTGAGTGAGTGTAGCAAACCAGAGCAGAGAGCGGGAGAAGTGAACACTGCACTTTAACCAGTTGCACAATGACGTCAGGCTCGACAGAAGCTGATACATCTGAAAGTTTGGTACCAAAGAGGGGCAGCACGTCCGTTGATGGCTATAAAAAAACGCTGTGCGTGAGGTTCTTTTTTTTTTTTTTACATCTAAAAGATTTAATAAGAACAGATACTAGTTTATTTTGTGTTCACTGAGTTTGAATTCCCAGAAAATAACAAGTTGGTTAAAGCAGATTCTCTTTATGTTTTTTGCACTTTATTTTTTATTTTGTTACTGGCTGGAAAGCAGTAAGTTTAATTTTTTTATATCTAATTTTTTATATTTATTAACTGTCATGTGAAGTTCAGACAGTAGTTAGGAAGTTCACTTAACATATTTACTATTATGTTTATGAAACAAGAAAAAATAGAAATGGTGAAAAGAAAAGGCATAGATTTGTTTGCTTTATTGTAATCTCTGCTTTAAATAAATCTGACATTGTTTATTATAAAACAGATTGATTTATTGCTTCTGTTTGTTGAAAAATACTTGAGAAGATATTAAAAAAATAATTGCGTTTTAAATCGCAATTGCAATTTATAGAAAAAAAATCGCAATTAGATTATTTTCCAAAATCGTTCAGCCCTAATCTTATGCCATGTCACTCCTAAGGAGAACCTCAGCATCTTCATTTCTGCCACTTCCAGTTCTTTCTCCTGTCTTTTTGTAAATGCCACTGTCTCCAGACCATACAACATAGCTGGTCTCACCACTGTCTTGTAAACTTTTCCTTTGACCTTTGCTGACACCTTTTTGTCACAAATCACTCCTGAAACTTTTCTCCATCTGCTCCATCCTGCCTGGACTCTCTTCTTCACCTCTTTACCACATTTCCCATTTTCCTGGACAGTGGACCCCAAGTACTTGAAGTCCTGCACCTTTGTGACCTCTGCTCCTTGTAGCCTCACTGTTCCACTGGCCTCCCTCTCATTCACACACATGTACTCTGTCTTACTACGGCTGACTTTCATTCCTCTTCTTTCAAGTGAATACCTCCACCTCTCCAAGTTCTCTTCCACCTGTTCCCTGTTCTCACCACATATCACAATGTCATCTGCAAACATCATAGTCCATGGGGATTCCTGCCTGACCTCATCTGTTAGTCGGTCCATCACCAGAGCAAACAAGAAGGGGCTCAGAGCTGATCCTTGATGCACTCCCACCTCCACCTTGAAGCTATCTGTCACTCCTACAGCACATCTCACCACTGTCCTGCTGTCTTCATACATGTCCTGCTGTCTTCATACATGTCCTGCTGTCCTCATACATGTCCTGCTGTCTTCATACATGCCCTGCTGTCCTCACACATGTCCTGCTGTCCTCTGTAAAGGATTAAGAGGAGGTCAATATTAATACTGACCTCTTTACCTTAATTAATTTACTTATTCAGATTGAATAGTAAATTCACGGATTCTGTTCTTTTTCAGTTTACCCAATGTTTCTGTGATCTTTATGATGGATAAATAAACAGAGCTATAGAGTGACAATGGACACGTTAACTTAGCTTGATATGTCAAAGAGACACTATCATTTATTTAAAATGAATCAACTAAATTAACACCATTACACTTGATTGACATGATTTCACTTTCTTTCAAATTAATACGTCAGCACACTTAAATTTAACACAACAGACTTCAATATTGGATGTTAACATATTTAGTCTGTGGGCTCTTCAGCTTAAAATAGTTTCCAGCTTAGAATTGAGGGAAAAAGATAGGAGGAAAGATTTAAGAAGAATTGGGAGGTTAAGAGAGGAAGTTTATCTTGCATTTATGAAACCAGATGACACTCTTCCGTACGCGTCCAGCTAAGATATCATCACACCTCCAGCAAGCAAACAGCTGCTCCTTTACCTTAAGACGTCCGCCTTGGTTCTGGTAAAGAGCTGTGGTCAACTTTAGACTGACGAGTCGTCGGTCCCGCAAGTCCAAGCTGGACTCCACGCGTGTTTACCTTGTCGGTGTCGGTGATACTCGCTTTCGTCGGCAGAAGTCGTGACAGTCGTGGCTTCTTGGCTCAAGATAATTTATTCCAGGAAGGAATAACAAAGTTTTTTGAGCTTACGCTCGGAGTGGACCCATAACAACATGTTATCAGTCCCAGCTGGATGACGAGTCCTTAGCGCGTGACTGTTGGTCATTCAGCTCTTTGGAAAGTTCACATCATCTTTCGAAGCTCCCAGAAACTCTGAAGCGTTTCCGCACAGTTAGAACTTAAAAAGCAGGAACAAAGAGAGGAGTGAACTTGCCTTATCAGACCCAAGGTTACAGCCAGAGCAGAGAGAGATTTGTTTAGGGAAAGGCACAGCAAGCTGGAGCCCTTTCATGAAAAACACGGATTACTGTCCTCTGAGTTTCTAAACAAAACCGTCCGGTCTCTGTGACCCGAGACTGCACCTTTGACACAGCAGTGAACACAGTTTAAACTCTTACAGAATAACACAGCTTAAAAGCACACATCATGAAAATGACAAAAGTTATTCTTTTGATCACATCAGCCTAAAATCAAAGATAGAAATAGTCTCTTTTGGTGACTATATTTATCAGATTACAGCTAAATGAATGATTTTGTAGTAAATGTCTTGCTTTACTGAGAGGTCAGTAAAGGTCATCACTGGACAGTTCAAAAACCTTAATTTGACCCTGGGTAGGTCCACTACATCTCCCCCCTTTTGGAAGCCATCGCCAGTCCTTGGGGATGGGGTCCAACACGAAAGGAAACCTTGAACTGTCTTTGATCTTGAAGTAATCCAGCAAGTGGAAAAGAAAAATCAAAAATTATAATCCCATAAAGTTTTTGAAATTCCATACTGTTCGGAGGTAATCCCATTGCGAAAAGCTTTTAATCCCTTGGAAAACTGAGTCTGTTAACTCTTGGCAAACAAAGTCTGTGATCCTTTGGGAAACAAAGTCTTATAATCCACAGCGGTAATTCCACAGCAGTAATTCCACAACGATTAGTTTTGTTGATTGATCAGCAACAATTGTTTTCATAATCAGCATGTAGAGGGGATCCCTCGATTGACGCAGAGGAGGCGACCCTTGGATGAAGGTTGAAGACCAAGCGTTGGAGCTGCAGGTCCCCACATCGAAGGTTGTTGGCTGGTTGGTTTCCAGTCAGTGCCACTCTGGTTCTATGTGTCATGCAATTATGTGGTTTTTTAGGTGGGCTTATGAATGGGATTTTACATTAGGCCCTACCTATATGCACCTGGTATGTAAGCTATCATGGTTTAGATCAGCTACAATTACCAATTAAGGGGTGGATCAATTCTGTAAAATTAGATATAGGGATTTGTACCTATAAAATTTTGGAGGGCTTCTGTAACGAAGGCCTCTAATTCCAAACTATTCCTCCATTCATTACTTAGTTTAGGTTAAACTAAAATAAAAATGAAATATAGTTTGATCTAAATGTCTGTTGTCTTTTAGACGAACGACGTAGGATTTGGTATTCCTAATAAATTTTGAAGTCTATGGCGAGACTCATCAAAATGAATAGATAATCTAGAATAGAAACGATCGAATCGGTTCAATTTAGAAATTGTGAGACCAGTGTAGTTTATGGTACCTTGAGTAGCTTTAAACTACATTGACTCTTCGACGATTGAGATTTAACAAAACGAACTGCATGTTGGCATAGTTAAATCCATATCATTCATTAACCAATGTTAATACAAAACCTTTTTGGCTGGGAGTGTTCAGAACCAAAACAATATCTCAACTAATGACAACAGTAATGACTAAACAACAAGGAAACAACGTTTCACTGCTTCGACACACTCTTGTCGTCAGATTCCAAAGTGCAACACACAAGAAAACAGGTCTCAACTTTATGACTGAGGTCAAATTAAATCTCGTGGATTTAAACGGTTGTTAAGGTTAGTTTTTTGTTGTGGGTTTTAGGCTTAGCGTTTCTAAGTTCAAATTGGACAATGCGACTTATAGGGTGGAGAATACGGTAGTTTAAACCTGATTAGTTTATTTACTAACTTGTGTTTGTACGACCTTATTATCCCATGAAGTCGGTGAGTTTGTGAGATCTTTGTCTTTTGTGGAGTCATTGAACGCCTTGTAAGGTTTGATCTGATTTCGATGTACCCATTTAGCAATTGGCTCTTTGCGGCCTTTGCTGATTTTGATTTCGTAGACGACTGAGGACACTTTGTCTGTTATCAGATGAGGTCCAGTCCACCTGGGCATTAGTTTGCGGGCGAGAGTTCCGGTCTCGGACCCTCCTTTCCCGGTTGCTGGAGCGAACGTATAGTACCAGACTCTGTCTCCCACTTGGAGTTCATTGTGAGAGGCCTTCTGGTCGTAGTACGCCTTGCGTCCTTCAGCGGATTTTTCCAGGTTTTTCTGGGCGAAAGCAAAAGTGTTTCTGAGGTGTACATTCAAATCTTTCATGTATTGTTGTGTAGTGTAGGCTGTCGCCATGGCGGCGTCGCCTGGTTGGTACAACAGGTGTAGAGGGAGAGTCATTTGTCGACCGGTCATCATCTCGAAGGGAGAGATGCCAGTTGATGTGTGTGGAGTGGCTCTTATGGCCATGAGGACCAGAGGGAGTTTCACATCCCAGTCCTTGTGGTTTGCAGCCACGTATTTCTTCAAAATACTCACCACAGTTCTGTTTGCTCTCTCTACTTGGCCTGAAGCCTGTGGGTGGTAGCCGACATGAAAGTTGGCCTTGACGCCTAGCGTCTTCCACAGTTCTTTCATCACTTCACCTGTGAAGTGTGTACCTTGGTCTGAGTTCACCCGAAGGGGAAGTCCAAACCTTGAAAATATATGATTCATTAACAACATAGCAGTGGTTTGTGCTGTGTCGTTAGGAGCTGGTAGGCATTCTACCCATTTGGTAAATGCACAGGTTACCGTGAGAAAATATTTATTTCCTCTAGAGCTCTTAGTGAGTGGTCCAACCCAGTCGATCTGGAGGTCAGACCATGGGAATGCAATGCCTCTGCTTTGCAGTGGTGCTCTGTGAAGTGGTCTGGTTGGCTGAAACTGGCCACAGACCACGCACCCTTCAATGTAGTCCTTGACATCCTTTTTCATTCCAGGCCAATAGGCAATTTGTTTTAATGCCGTCAGCGTGGCTTTATCTCCTTTGTGTCCTGCGGACGGGAGATCATGGGCATGAACTAACATCACCCCCCTTTGTTCATGGGGAACCACGAACACAGGTGAGGACGTTGGTCCATGAGCGAAAGTTAGGATGCCTTTGATTAGTTTTAGCTGTTTGCGCAGCTGGTAAAGGACTTTAAGGTCTGGATCGGAATCCAGTTCGTCTTTAGACGGAGTGTTTTTGTCTGGATCAGTCAGGTACAGTATCATGGAGTTGATAGCAGGATCCGACTTTTGTAGTTGGATGATGTCTGGGTCAGTCAGTGCGGGTCGTACAGAGACTGCGTTGTCAGCAGGTCTGGCTGCGGCCTGTGCACGTGTGACTGCCATAACCCTGACTGAAGGTTGTATTGGCAGAGTCTCGATTAACCAGGAGGGGTCGAAGGACCATAGAGGACCTTCGTCGGCTCCTTCTTTGGCTAAGGAGTCTGCAATGTCATTGTAGTGCTTGTCATCGCCTGGGACTCTAGAATGCCCTGGAACTTTCTTCCAGTAGATCTGTAAGTCGTGTGATGTCACCAAGTGATCACACGCTATGAAAAGCTCTTTGTGTTTGACCACTTTTCTGTCGCTTGTTAGGAAACCGTTCTGTTTCCACACAGCGAGGTGACAAGCGAAACTCAAACGAGCATAGTTAGAGTCAGTGCAGATGACTAGCGTCTTGATAGAGCGTTCTACTACCATCTGGAGAGCTATTAGGATTCCTGCAATCTCAGCGTACTGAGAAGTCTGAGATCCTAATTTGTAGCTGAAAGTTATCTGCTCTTGGTCTTGGAGGAGGACCCCTCCAACACCTGCTCTGCAGATCTTGTCGCGGAGGAATGAAGATCCATCCACGTACAATGTTGTCATATCTTTGCAGATATTGTCATCAAAGAAGTGGTGATTCGGGTCTTCAGTTACTGGGGGTTTTACCTCAACCGGCGGCTGGGTGGCTGGTACATCTTGTGTACACTTCTGGCAGATTGCCAAGTCCGTCCCCAGATGTGACTTCTTGTTTTGACCATAACGTATGTCTAGGTTAAAACTTTGAAGCGCCATGAGCCATGTTGCAACACGTGAGTTTGTCACCACACCATCTCTGATGCGTTCACTGTTAAGAAATGTCACTGGCTGGTGTTGTGTTTCCACAATGATTTTCTGTCCACCAATGTAGCTGGAGAAATGTTTAACTGCCCACACTGTGGTCAGTAAAGCTTTCTCACAGTCTGAGAATCTCAACTCGGGGCCTGCCATCGTTTTGCTGGCATAGGCTACTACACGTTTGTCTCTGTCGTGTATCTGGTACAGACCTGCACTTATGCAATGAGCTGAGAAGCCCACTTCCAAGTAAAACTCTTTGTTGTAGTCTGGGTAGACTAAACAAGGGGCTGACTTGATCCTGTTTATAAGAGCGTCCATTGCCTGTTGCTGTTTGTCAGTCCAAACAAATGGTACGTCTTTTTTAAGGAGTTCAGTCAGTGGTTTCGCAAGGTCCGCATAGTTCTCGATGAATTGGTTCGAGTAGTTACACACGCCCAGAAAACTTTGTAGTTCTTTGAGATTGGTGGGGACTTTGAGATTGTCGAGGCCTTGGGTGCGAGTCAGCTGTGGTTGTACTCCGTCAGGACCTACAAGTAGGCCAACGTAGTCCACTTTGGTTCTGCACCATTGGCATTTTGACAGTGATATTTTAGCACCAGCAGTTGTCAGCTGATTCAGAACGTGGTCGATCTCAGCCAAATGTGAGTCCAATGTTGGCTGCCTCAAAAGGACATCGTCCACGTAGATCAGTGTCCCACGCTCGTGGGCGTCTGGACATGCTTTGTTCAAGAAGATGTTGAACTCTGCAGGTGAGTTAGCGTAGCCAAAGGGACACCTGTTAAAGGTGTACTGACGGCCACCAAAAGTGAAAGCTAGTTTGTACTGGTCCTCGGCGCGCACAGGGATGGTCCAAAAACCAGAGGCGACGTCGAGGGTCGAGAAGTACTTACCATTGGTGACCTTGGGCAGTTCCTGTTGGAGTTGCGTCATAGGCCATCTGGATAAGGGAACTTGTTTGTTTAGCTTTCGGTAGTCTATAGTGAGTCTCCACTTACCATTTGGTTTTAACACCGGCCATAAAGGCGCAGAGTAAGTGCTGTTACAGTATCGGATGATACCTTTTTCTAACAGGTCATTAATGATTTCTCTGATAGGTTGATGTGCTGCCAGAGGAATCTTGTACTGTCTGACAAATGCAGGGGGAGCATTAGGCGGGGTTGGGATGCTCACTGTGTGGAGCGTGGTCAACCCACAATCCATCGAGTCAGTCGAGAATGATCTCTCATATTTTAGAAGAACTTTGCGAAGTTTGTCCCTTTCTTCATCAGTTTTCAGGGCGTCGGCTTGGGCGACCACCTGGTCAATCTGTGAAGCAACTGAGAGGGGTTCTTGTTCTTTGGGGAGCTCCAGTGAGTCCCCTTCAGTGTCGTAAAACCTGTCAACAGGTAGTGCACTGTAAGTTTGGGGGCATAGACTGTCTCCTTTGTTGAAACCGAACCTGCGGACAGTGTCCTGGTCGGACTCAGTGGGGGAGAAAAGAGCTATGGCCTGTGTTGGTTTCGTGAACAAGACTTGCCCCGTGTGTTGATTTGGGATCAAGTTTTCTGGGAGTCCTCCCAGAAATGGAATGCTTAGCTCAAAATCATGAAAATCAGTAGAGATCAACCATCCTAGCTGTGTGTTTTTTGGGATCAGTACCTCTTCTGTGCTTGTGTTGCACACAGCAACAGTCGTGGTTCTGCAGTCGAGGGTCACTTGGCATGTGGCCTCCATGGACAGTCCTAAGTTGAAAAACATAGGAGATGGTTGAAAGTATGCCTGTTTTGTGCTAATAGCTTGTCCTTTCATGATGTGACACATCACTGGCTTGTTCATAACCTGTGGTGGTACCGCAGTGTTATGGCTGTTAGCAATCTGACAGACCTCTGGAATGGTCTGTCCAGCTTTAAGGTTCTCTGTGGTCAGCACAGGAGAGTCCTTTGTGGCCGTGTCTAGTGACCACAGTACATTGTTGTTGATGTCCACTCGGACACCTAATCTTACCAAAATGTCGGAGCCTATGTAGGTTGCATGTGGTAAGTTCGGGACCACGAGGAACGGGTGATCCAGTTCTCGTTGGTTCCAGATTAGTTTCAGGTCAATGATCCCTATTGCGGTCATTACCTGTTTATCGTTGGGGTCTAACGAAAAGCGGAAAGCCCTTTTGTTCATATCTAGACCCAACTGTTTCTTAACCAAGGTTCCATAGACAGCTTGGCTGATCGCTGATTTCTCCGTCCAAGGAGATAGAACAGCATCATCGGTGTGGGATCCTTGGATCTCAACACCTTTGACTACCTGTGGTAGGTAGTGTTCGGTGAGCGCCGACTGTTTCAGCTCGCAGAGGGGGCTCTCTTCTGCCTCACCTATTTTGGAAGGTTCACTTACCGGGATTGTGCTCTCAGTTGAGGATTCCCTTGTGCCTTCTGAGGTACCTGCTGTTAAACAGTCAGAGTCACCTTGTGTAGGCATATCGATAGGCAGTGGTTGGCTCACTCTGGTCCACATTGTTTGATCGCCATAATCTATAATCGCGTCAAAGCGGTTTATAAAGTCTTGGCCAACCAAAAATGGGAATGAGTCAACGGTGGACACGTGTACCGGGTGGTACAATGTCGTTTCACCAATCTGCATGTGAACCATGGCTATAGCTGTCAGGGTTGTACTCGTATCCGAGAGGCCCTGCAAGACTATAGCACATTCTTTGAGGGGTATTTCCCTGTCAACACCGTTAGCAGCTAGCCGTAGCTCTTCCAACAGTGTGGGTGACATAATGGATATGTCTGCCCCACCATCCAAGAGGGCCTCTTTTGTGAGGACCCCTTCCAACGTGATGGACAGGTAAGCTTTCTTAGCGGGCCCCTTTCTGATAATGTTACACAGGAACCTATCAGGTTTTCTCCGACGTTTATCACGTCTACCCCTGACTGTGTGACTTTCATTTATCAGTACTGGTAGTGCAGACACACATGGGTCTGAGTGTTCGGTTTGTGGCGCGCCACTATCATTGGTGAGTGAGCTTTCCCCCCCTTTTTCAGACGAGGGGTTCTCGGACTCCGTAATAACGATGTCATGGATACATTTAACGTTCTGTTGACTGTCGTTACCCTGATTGCCAGGAGCCTGACCATCAGTATCTTGGTGATTGTCATCAATTGTGGCATTGATGTTATTTGTGTGCTCAGAGTTACTATCAATGATAGTGCTACACATCACACCAGGTTTGTTCTCATTTTTTGTATTACCCCACACTTCGAACATCTGACGTATGTTCTCCATGTCTTCTGGGGACAGAGGGCTACGGCCTTTCTTCTTGAACTTTTGCGATTTTCTGCCTGTCTCGGACTGTTCCGTTCGAGGGGCAGGAGGGGCTTGTCCTTGACCAGGGAGTTCCTGTTGGGACCCCCTTTTGTGATATGGTTTACTCTTGTGACCATCTTTCTTATCTCTAGGACGTGCGCCCCCCTTTTGAAATCGTTTTAGGTACTCTGGGTCTTGTCTGAGCCACTGTGGTTCATAGTCATAGCGGGCACCCTCACTACTTGGTCTGTTAGGTCGAAAATTCTGTTTTTTCTCATCCTTTTTAGGATGGGGAGTCGGTTTCCGCGTCCCTTCCAGCTCCAGTGAGTTGGATTTGACCATTTCACCAGGACACACTTCAAAGGGTGTTTTGTTTGGTGTGCGACCTGTAAAAACATCTATCGCGCACTCTCTTATTTCTTCGATGGACCTCCGTTTGTAGTTCGCGCTGACATGAACTTTCTCCCTTATGTCAGGGCAGAGGTTTTGGCTGAAAATATACTTAAACCCTACCTCCTCCTCCATTTCAGGTTCGCATCTGTCCCCGAAATAGGCACGGAATATTCGGTCATAATATGACCTTGGGTGTTCATTCCTACCTTGCTTGATGTTAGCTGCTGTTATGATGCCATCGGGCCCCGTGCAAGGAGTAAACTCCTTTATCAGCGCAGCACAGAGAAGACTGTAGTCTTTCATCACTGCTTCTCGTTGACGCTTCATAAAAGCATGCACCGTCCTGTCCGATGTTAACCTTAACAGACAGATTCTATCATCAGCTGTAGCTTCTGGGAAGCGTTGAAGCTGGAAATCAAGGTCATCGAGATAGATCTTGGTTTCATGTGAGCCCATCGGACCAGGAGCGAAGGTTTGAATGCTTTTAGCCATATTCCGTAGTTCAGCCATTGATAGAGGTATTTGTGGGTTATTATCAGATCCACTTACCGGTGCATCCGGTGGGATTGTCGGTTTTAGAAGCCCTAAGGGATGGCGCGGTGGTGTTGGTGTTCTAGGCGGTGGTGTTGGTGTTCTAGGCGGAGGTGTTGGTGTTCTAGGCGGTGGTGTTGGAGGTCTGGGCTCATCTAGAGACTGACCCTTAATTAATGCCAGACGTTTTTTCTTTTCTTGGTTTAATTTGTATTCAGTTGAGGCTAGCTTCTCCCTGCATTCTTTTAATGCCGCTCGGTCGTCTATAGACTCGCGTTGTAAGTCACAACACCGACTGTGGAGTTCTTCTTTTTCAAGAACGACCGCATCATGTCGTGCCTGAATCCTGACATTTTTCTGTGTGGTCTCATTGTATAACTTTAAAGTATGACCTTGGCATTTCATGAGTTCATCACGGGTCTCATTTGCATCCTGTAAACTTTTAGTTAAACGATCAATCTCAGCCTGTTTTTGTTTGTGAACCAGTTGAGTCGTATCGTTCGCCTGAGACTGTTTTAGTGACTGAACCTCCACCTGCAGTTCTTCAGCTTCAGCTCGAGCTAGTTGTAAATCAACATTTAATGTTGATCTTTCCGCCTTACGTTTGCTTTTTTCACGCTTCAAATCATGCTCTAGATCTGAATTCACTCTGACTTCCTGGTCCAACCTGGCCTTTAGTAACAGGGCCAGCTTTGCTAAACGCGCCATACTGACCTTTTTTGCTTCCTTTTTTAAGCGACTTTTTGCCATTGTTGACAGTTCAGCGTTCAATGTCAGTGGAGTCAGTTCAGGCACCTTTTTGCCATAATCTGTGAATATTTTAGCAAGCTGCCCTAAAACCACATCAATACGGTCGGGCTCATGTTTTCCAGGCTTTTGATCTGGACCCTTAGGATCTGGGTCCACTGGCCCTGTGTCTGACTCTCTGTCAGACTCTTTGTCAGACTCTGCATCAGACTCTTTGTTAGATTCTGCATCAGACTCTTTGTCAGACTCTGCATCAGACTCTTTGTCAGACTCTGCATCAGACTCTTTGTCCGTTTCAGGTTTCGAATCAGGAGGACCCGGCTTTGGGTCTGAATCTGTAACCAGCGCCACATCTACTTCTTCTTCATCTGCCATCGTTATGTTTTGATTTTGTTTGAATCAAAATTTAGCAGATTTGTTTAATTCTTTTTTCCAAGAGAATGTATCTGGAGCGAGAAGTGTACTTTTTGTTTGTTATTTTAAATTCTTCATTTAAAATAAACTGGAGTCATTAATTTTGAATCAAAATTTAGCAGATTTGTTTAATTCTTTTTTCCAAGAGAATGTATCTGGAGCGAGAAGTGTACTTTTTGTTTGTTATTTTAAATTCTTCATTTAAAATAAACTGGAGTCATTAATTTTACACAGAAAAACGTTAAAAATGCAATTTTTTAACTAAAAGTGTACAGATGTACAACAATTCTGTTTAAAATTCAGAGATGTGAAGATCTCAATGTGGAAATGCTCTGTTCTCTATAATTTTTTATTTTTATTTAATTTGAAAATCAAATAAAAATTGCTGTTTTGAGTGTTATTCTAAATCTCTTCAGTATTTAAAATGAGCATAAATTGTTCGTCTGTACCTTTGTTATTCTAAAATTTTTATTTAAAATAAACAGGAATTTTTGTTTGTGTACAGAACAATTTTTTAAAGCTGGTAATTTCACCATAAAATGCTGACTTTTTTATGATGTTTTTGAGAAAACACATCTGTCAACGTCTCTTAACCAACAGGGGGCAGCTTCGAGTCTTAATTTTATCACGAAGAGACTGATTTATTTCATTCAGTATTTAAACTAAAAACAACCTTTTCAGAATTAGTTTCTAGTGTGTCAGTGATAAACGCTCGAACCACGTTCTTGTCAGAGACAAATCTATGTTGTTAGACAGTTTAGATGGCTTTAGATGAGTTTTTTAAGCTTCTAGTGAAACCTCTTTTCACCGTGTGTGTGTGAATGTGACTGCTTGTCACCCGAAGTG
>JBBPBX010068240.1:0-19187 GCA_038048925.1 Garcialebias charrua
CCTGCCTTCAAGAAGAGCTGGACCAGTGACGTATATTTTAGTATATATGTCATTGAGCTGGGAGCACCCACAGCACCACTAACACACACAAAATGGATTCCACTACAGAGATTCAGCCAGAAGATACACAACACCCAAGGCCTTATTGAAAGCTTATTGAAATGTTATTGAAAGACTGTTTAGTACAGCAGGACAGATTCTCTCTCCCAAAAGATCCAGACTGGACTCAAAAAACTTTGAAAACCAACTTCTTCTGAACTTGAACAAGAAATTCTTGCTGCAATATTAAAATGTGTCAGTTCATGATGTTAGGAGACAAGAGATGTCTCCAAATGTCTCGACACTCAGGTCCAAGTTTTGAAAATGGTGTCAGGAAGTTAAAATATTCTTCACTATTGACCCATTACAAGGTTGACATATTTTAACTAGAGTTGATGACAAACTGCAGAACTGATCAGAACCTGTTCCTTTGTTAGGTCTAATGCTCCTTTTTTTCAGGCAGACAACTTTTACTTAAATGTGTTTAGTGCTGTTAAAATGACACATTGGTTTTGTTTTATGTTAAATAAAAACTTTCAAAGATATAATCATTCCTCTTTCTTAGTTTGCTTAATGGTATTTAACTCATCCCTGAAATTCTGACACACAGAATCACAAGTCTAAGTGTGAACTGTGTCACAGAGTAAACACAATAAAAACATGCATTATCTGCAGCATTTTCATTAAAATGACTCAACACTATTAATGTATTACAGAAAATATACATAGAGTATGTACACTTAATGGTATTGTAGACCACTGCATTAGGTAATACATTCAGCAAGTACTTTTACTTTAATACTTTAAGTATTTTTAAAAGCAAGTACTTATTTACTTTTACTTAAGTAAAAATATTAATATGGTTCTACTTTTACTAGAGTACATTTTTGTCTGTTTATTTGTACTTTTACTTAAGTACAGTGTTTGAGTACTTTCTCCACCTCTGCTAACTGATCCAGCAAAAGTTTTACATAAATAACATTAAAGGCTTGCTTCCTTTGGTCCAATACTGGTACTAGCACAATATTTACTGTTAGTGAATTGTACATGCAACCGTCTGCATAGAGTATGCAATTCACTATTTAAAGCAAGATTAAAAACTACACATAAAAATGCACTAAAAGCCATATATTAATCTCTATTTTTATTGCACAAATTCAAAACAAAAAATTCTCTAAACATTCTTGAAAGATAAAAGACACTTAAATATACATTTGTAAATTGTAACTATATAACATTTACAAAAATCTACCTTACATCGTGTATAACTTTACATTCAAATTAGATTAAAATATATTGTCATCATCACCTCAAATTAGTGAAAACAGCAGATCTATGAACAAGGTAGGAACAAACTTCTGGAAACCCAACATTTTCATGCCTCAAATATATCATTTAACAGTATCTGCCTCTTGTTCAGCCTGACACAGAGCCCAGCGCCGAGCCTTAACTGTAACTGCACCAGCAGCGTCAAATGAGCAGCTAGGAACATACCATTTCATGCAGATACAGGGGGGTGTTGTTAAATATGTTGTTTGCTTTTTGGTCTGGGAGAGATAATATTTAAGTTTTACTGTTAAAACAAGTAAAAACAAAGCTACTACCATTAATGTATTATTATCAGGGGCCTACCACACCATGAAAAAAAATAATTTAAAAAAAGCCCAATCTCGGGCCCCTTTCAGTCAAGGGCCCCTGGAATTGTACCAACTTTTACCCCCCATACGGCGCCCCTGAGCGGAGGAGGAAGCGATCACTTGACTTTTGGCAAAAAAACAAAAGAAAAGTCCAGATCAGGAATGAAGAAGGGGAATTTAATACATTTGTGTCACATACAAAACAGTTCTGCATCGCTTTGCAATCCTTTGAACGAGAACGTGCGCGGCCGCTGGGGCTGAGACAGGCGGGGGCGTGGGTTAGGGGCGTGAGAAGTGAGAAGCTCTGTTTTTATTGGCTGGTTAACGGCGGGTCACTGTGGGTTTTTAGAAATGCTTTTAGTAACACTTGGAGAAGCAAGGGGAATATAGTTTTTTCAAAGATTACTTTGGCTAACATCAGTCTGTCAGGAGATAGTGACAGAGTGAAGAAATGTGTTAAAAATATATTTTTAGAAAACTTACAGACTGCACCTTTAACCAAGCCTACATATACTGTATTTCCAATTTATGAAATTCATAGTAGGAGAACTTGTTGTTGGTGTGCACAGAAAGCTCAGGATTGACTGCACGAGACAGTATAAATTTAAATAAGCAATCAAACAGTTTTTTTTATTAAAATAGAAAAAGTATATATTTAATAATGAGCTATAAGTCTGTGTTTGTTCAGGAGCATTAATCAAAGTACTTCTTCACCAGCAAAGTACTTCATTATAAAAGCACAGATTCTTTTGTGTGACAGCCAGGGTTCTGTATCATAACACAATCTCTGCCATTTCTAACTAAGAAAACCATGCAAAAATCTACAAATCTTCCTCAGTCCATCACTCAGTACAAACTGGGATGCGAGAGGGATCCATCTTAGCTGGCGGCCGCCCGTGCTGAAACATTAGCGCCTCCAATGGGCCGTCAGTCTTCAAGTTCGAGGCATCCAAAGTACATCACAAAATCATTGCCTTTAGAAATTATAGTGGCCCTTTATTACTTTTCCATGTTGTTTGTTTAGTTGAAGAATGTCAATCTTCAAGACGGTAATATTTTCCACTGTTAACAAAATATGTCGTCCTAAGCAGGCAGCTAACCAGTTAGCATCCGCAAGCTACAGCCTACGCATTTCACACAACAAGAAGTGACAGTGACACACAGCTCTTCTTACCTTTATCTTTTGCTCGTTTCTCCTCTTCTTCTTTTCTCTTTTTCCTAAACTGCGCACCCGATGGCTTTGACCTTTTCCTTTCCATCTTCAATAATTTGCATTTAAGCGGTATAGATTAACACCGCCGCCAACCCAAGGTTGCCAGATCTGCCTTGCCAGCCCTAAAACCTCCATATATAGTACACAGCTATGGGTGGGTTGAAAATTATATATATATGTATTATTTTATAATTATTATAATTAAAATTATTACATTATTTTATATAATTATATACAAAGTATGTATTTTAGAATTATATAACAAGCTGCCCAAAGCTGTTTCTTTCCAACCCAATGTCTTCAGCGATCTGGTGGGCGCCAGCGGGTGGGGGGATGTAATGCTGTGTTATGCTGCCCCCTGCTGGCCGCACATGTTGCCTATAGAAGGAACCGCCACTGCAGATAAGTCTAACTTTATTAAAGTCATTCACAATAACCACATAAAACTGGTTTGAGTTCAGTAAGCACAACCAGAATTTATACATAAGGCTCACTGTCGAGTTTTGAGAAGTGCGCCTTATAGTTCGGAAAATATGGTAGTTGAATAACCCTGGTTTAAAGGCTCAAAACTCAAGATTTACTTAACGTGTTGGTTCCAGCTCGTCTCGTTTCTTTTGTCAGTGCTGCTTTTTCTTCTTACTCCCTCGTCTTTTTTTTTTTTTACTAACTGCCAACCAACCAATCACTTTATGAAACTGTTAGTGTGGATGTAGCCAAATCTTTGGCTTTAAAGCAAAAAAACGTGGGTTCAACAAATATTTCCTATTTCTCTGCAACTGCCTTGGATTTGTCTGCAATGAACATTGTTGACTGCAAAGTTTGATCAAAGCCATATTTTATGTTATTATCATTCAGCGCTAATGATGAATTTTAATAACACAACATGCACTCTACAACAAAAGCACAGCTGTATTATTTTAGTTCCACAGTCAAATGAGCCCATCAGAGAAGGGATTTCTCATTGGGCCGTTCAGGATGAATATAAGCTGTTGTTATGAAGTGCGGTTTGACTCTTTGTTCATAAATTTGTACATTTTAATTTAGTATCTGCTTTAGTGTCGGGGTGGTTTCAGGCAGATGGTTATCGGTTAGATTCTTGTTTTCTCACAGACGCGCCAGTGAAAAATGTATTCAGTGTAGCATTTAGATCTGTGATGATGACTTATTCCTATTTTTGAGAGATTATATGTATTTATTTCTGTACTGCGAAAATATAATTTATTTTCAAGAGATGATTTTAAAGAATAGACTTTTAGACGAGTGGCTTCCATTCCTCAATAGAAACAAAAAAAAAGTTTTGTGTTTTTACTCCTCTTTAGCTGCACTAAAGAAAAACTTCACTTTCATTATGTTTTCTCTGTTTGAATCACTTAGCCGAGCTTAAGTTTTGTGCTGAAATGCTAAAATGAGCATATCAGAGGACGCGCATGGATTATTTGAAGGACGTGTGAACATTGTTTGACCCGCAGGACCAAAACGTACCTTGATTTCTCGCTCCTTCCCGTCATTCTTCTTTCACTTTGCAGATAAAAAGCTTTGCCTGTCCACCGTTTACACACAGAATGCTTCGATGATTTAACCGACCTTAGCGTTAGCCTGTGCCCTTGTTCTTGCTGCCTTTTGTTTGGGAACGTGAAGCGACTTTCATTTAAAGCTTGTCAGTGTGCTGATCCCGATTCAGTCTTCTCTGCGATTTTAGGTTTATTTTGACAAGTCTGAGTTGAACTTTTATTACTTTTTTATACAGTTAAAACGATGCGAATGCAAAGACGGATTGCTCTTCAAAGATTAGTTTGACTTTTGTAGAAACTTTTTTATTTTTGGTGTATTTTACATTTGAGGACTGACACCGATCTCACATCGATACAAAATAAATCATCTTCCTGTTAGCTGAGCTTGAATAAAAAAAATAACCATCATGTTACAAACACTTCCAAAACATGCCAATTTAATATGTTTGGAAAGTTTTATTATTATTATTTGTAGTTTTCTCCTTCTTCCCGCTCTTTTTGTGTGGAGGGTTTTTGTTTCATCTTTCACACAAAAACTTAAAACAAAATAACGTCATTTTGAAAATGTCATAAATTTCTTTTAGTTTTGTCTCGATCCCTCTTGAACTATATTTTATATTTTACCAAACTCGAGAGAGATGTCACTCCACAGTAAGGATGATAATGTTAATATTATAAAATCCTACATTTTGAAAAATATGTGAACATTTTGAATCATATTAATTTGTTTTTAAAAAGTTATTAATAATAAATCTATTCATTTTCTTCAAATAAAATTTTTATGATTAGAACAAACGGCAATAAAACTGACTTCTGAATTACCGTACTTTCCACCGTACACGTCGCACCACCGTATAAGTCGCATCAGTCCAAATATGTCTAATAAAGTGGAAAAAAAACATAAATGCAAAGTATGTCGCTTCGCTGTATAAGTCGCATCAGTCCAAATATGTCTAATAAAGTGGAAAAAAACCATAAATGCAAAGTATGTCGCTTCGCTGTATAAGTCGCATCTATTATTCGTCATCCTGACAACCCGGAAACATGGACCAGTGTTGTTCCAAAAATTGATTGGCTGCCATTGGTGACTGCGGGAGCGTGCACGGGAGGACTTTAACAATAATTTAACAAGATTAACACTTAAAAACAATTACAGGTAGTCCCCGACTTACGAGCGAGTTCCGTCACTAGGGGGCGCTCGTATGTCAAAAATTCGTAAGTAGGAACACATAGTAAAAAAAAAATTTTTTTTTTTTTTTTTTACTTTTTTTTTTTTTTAATAAATGAATACATGTACAGTACTGGACAGTCACCAAGCACTTAGCCTATCCTAACACAGTTTTTAAAGATGAAGGAATAAGTTGAATTGTCTCCCTTTCACATAAAGGGAGCAAGCTCCCTATGGAGCCTGCAGGGAGGAGGGAGACAATTCAACTGATTCCTTCATCTTTAAAAACTGTGTTAGGATAGGCTAAGTGCTTGGTGACTGTACAGTACTGTACATTTATCTATTTATTAAAAATATACAGTATATACAGTATTTTTATTTTTTATTGTTTTTTATTTATTAATAGATAAATGTACAGTACTGTACAGTCACCAAGCACTTAGCCTATCCTAACACAGTTTTTAAAGATGAAGGAATCAGTTGAATTGTCTCCCTCCTCCCTGCAGGCTCCATAGGGAGCTTGCTCCCTTTATGTGAAAGGGAGACAATTCAACTTATTCCTTCATCTTTAAAAACTGTGTTAGGATAGGCTAAGTGCTTGGTGACTGTCCAGTACTGTACATGTATTCATTTATAAAAAAAAAAAATGTTTTTTTTTTTAATTTTTTTTAATGAGATGCATGCTCGTAAGTCCGGGACCTCGTAAGTCAGAGCGCTCGTAAGTCGGGGACTACCTGTATTTGTTTGCTCAAAATTATAGAAAGTTGTGTCTCAGTTGAACTTTTCCTTAATAAATGCACTTTAATGGTCAAATCAGCTGCATTTCTCCTGGGCGGTGCAGTGAAATGAAGCTGTTTTGACGTTGGCTCCTGGAGTTCTAGAGCAAGACGAAGGTGACTTTTTTTATGGCAAGCCAAGTGTCTCGTTAATAGCTACTTTTACTTATTAATGAGACACTTGGCTTGCCATATTGGTCAAGGGCCCTCTAGTGACTGAAAATTGTAGTGTTCAATATTTTCCATGTCAGAATGAATGAAATCGTCAAATCTCAGTCAAAAATTGAGTTATAAATATAGGGGAAATGTATTAGTCACTTCGGTATATGAGTCGCAGGACTTGCAGATTTATGCAAAAGGTGCGACTTAAACAGCAAAAAATACGGTACAACATTAATTTATTGTACATGCCAAAAAAATCCTTATCGCTAATTACCCCTAATATCTGTCAAAATATGAAAGAGTTATTAAAATGTCCTCGTACAGCTAATCCACAAAGTCATTTCCATCAACATTATGTATAAGTTTCTGCATCTTCAGCTCACGCTTTAAATCGTGTCATTAAGAAACAAAAAAAAACAAGACCTAAATATTATTATTGTTCACAATTTTAAATGTGTTTTTTTATTCCATGTGATTATTAACAAAAACCACATTACTGTACTTTTTGGGTTTTTTACATCTTCACAGTTAAGATGAGAGCTTCAGTTATAATTACCGTACTAAAATAAATTTCTGAATCAGTGGCTCAAATTCAACAGTTTGATGTCCCTCAAACGTGGCGTCACAAACAGCGGCCTCTTTGGATCAGCACAATATTCTGGAGTCATTTCAGTTAAATCATTTTTTCAAGGAGTGGAAATTATGTTTTGCAAATCGAACATCCACTACTCGGATTTTGATTAGAGCCATTAAAATTCTCCTCATTTCATCACAGCAAGCTGAAGATCCAGATAGACGTGCAGGTTTAGATATAACTTTATTCCAGTTGTGTAACTTTCATGAACGGCCGTGGTTACATATTGTTAATAAAATATACCACAGCTGCTGTTTGGCCTAAAGGAGAAAACTACAAATTATTTTACAATTCACCCCCAAGCTCCTAGTTTTTGCTTAAATGCACTTTTTGCTTCATTTTGTGCATTATTCCAGAAAATATAGTTTCACTAACAGTTAATATTTGGTGTCCAAATAAACCTTCTCATATTAGTTTATTTAATTAACCAGACCGAAGTGGAAATAATTTATCTTATAATTTAAGGTGATCAAGTTGTTGTAACTCCACTAATGTATTTTTAAAATTTTTATGGAAATGGAAGCAAACACAATAAAATAAGTAAAATTGGGCTGATCAGAGTTCGAGACTTGCACATGCGTATCCTGGCCTTTTGAATCACTCAGCACACTAATTATCTTTAATCAAAGGGGTGTTTCTGTCTTAAATGGCCCTCCGTGCCTGTTTTTATGAACTGTTCCTGCTCCCAGAGTTTTTCCCGGGAGTAAAAATGATTGCCCGTGTGTCGTTTCCAAACACCTTTTGTTTTTGTTCGAGGACGCTGGTCTGATTTTGAATCACCACACGAAAACGTTTGCATCAAAAAGAGGGACGAAGCAGAATTGAATTCATTCCCAGGTGTACAAAATTAGACTTGACGTTGACTTCAGTACTTCTTATGTTGTTGTTTTTTTCATACTCTTTGCATGGAAAATATCTTGAATATTAATCACAGCACAGATTATTTGTATGTTTTCAGATGAACTTATGTAACATAAGAAAAATATTTAATTGTAATAAATAATATATGAGTTTGAACCTTCGTTTTCTGTCCTTTTTGTTCGTGGGGTTCATTATGTTGGGTCTACAACTGCAGGGATGAATTTGCCCACATGGTGGCTCAGAGGGACTCCTTTAAACCTGACTAGTTGAGCATATTTAAAGAATAATCAGAGTTAACTATAATATGTGTAATAAAGATAAAAAGGGGGAATTATGAATACAGTTAGACAAAGAATGCTCACTGTTAATAATCAAATACGACAAAAAATATATAACATTGTGTACAAATATGATGACTCATATTAATGAAATTGTACAAAGGTTTCTGAATGTTAATAAGATGCTTGAGAAGCAGAAAGTGGAGCAGACAGAAGAGCCCTAAATGGCTTTAAATCAAAAAAATTAATCTTAAATATGGGACTTCTGCGAGGCTGTGTTTTATCTCCTCTATTATACAAATTCTGTTTCATGCAATAAATGACATGGTTCTGGTGGCGCACCTGACCAGACCTGATGCTCTGTCCCGCTGTCAGCAGACAGTCCACGGTCTCCTCCAGATGTTCTCTCTCAACTAGTTGGAGCTGAATATTAAAAAATATATATAATAATAATAAAGAAATGTGCTTTGAGGGTGGATCCAAAACACCAGAACCTCTGTTTCAGCCACGGATCATCCAGGACCAACAGGTGGAGCCGGTGGACTCTTTATGTACCTCGGCACAGAGGTAGTAGACACAAGTATTTCTCACAGCACACTCTAGTTCACAAGAAGGTCCAACATCTGGACCTGCTGAGGAAACTAAAGACATTTCATGTCAGCAGGAGCACTCTGACCTTGATTTAAGGTCAAATCCCTGGTTGAGTCTATTTTAACTCATCCTGATTCAACTTCATGAATGTAAAACTGAGTAAAATTATATAGAATAATTAAACAAGTGCAATAAGTGTCTTACCTTAGTGTCCCCTGTCAGTGTGATCACCGAGGACCCCTCACATCCACCACACAGCTGCTTCCAGATGTTTCCATCAAACGGGGTTCATTTCCACAAAGACGCCTCTGAGAGACTTTGCGTGCACGTGCTGTCTCTGGAGATTGAAAATGGTTCGATTGTCGACAAATTCTGTCTGGTTTTTAATCCCCCGTATGGGAAGTTTTAGTGGTTTTCTTTGAAATTGCTTCTTTTCTTTGTCTCGTGTGGTTTTAATCTTTGTATTAGACGTGTGAGCAAATTAAATAAATTTAGTGTTTTATTCACAGAGTCCCAAGTGGATAACGAGGAAGTTTGTCAGGAACATGGACAACTGGAACACCCAATACCTGCAGAGAAAACCACCAAACAGATGTGAGGAAACAGCCAGCTGTGGTGTCTTCTGTCCACCAGGTGGCAGTATTTCCCCTCTCTGTTTAATAAACAAAGACTGAAAGAGCTGCTGTCATCAAACCCCCTGAAATCTGACTCATCAGGTCTGAACAGACCAACAACGGCCACACGAGTTCAGGCTGCATTAAATGGGTCATTCCACCGAATGGGTGCCTTTTACGTCCCCCTGAAATTATATTTATAAATGCGTATAAAAATTAGCTGTGAAACATTTGATTTGATTTGATGTTTATTCATACATTTTAAAAGAACAATACAAGACAGTTTCATCAGATACAAGAACAAGTAGGATAAAATGAAAGGAGCAGAAAGAAGATGAAATCTTATTATATCTGCCCCTTATTTCACAGTTTATTCAACCAATGATAACCTTCAAGCTACATTACAAAATGAATAATTCTACTTAATTTTACTAACTGTAATACACAAACTACATCACTAAATGAATAATTCTACTTAATTTTTCT
Source organism: Garcialebias charrua (assembly GCA_038048925.1). Lineage (NCBI taxonomy): Eukaryota > Metazoa > Chordata > Actinopteri > Cyprinodontiformes > Rivulidae > Garcialebias > Garcialebias charrua. The sequence goes on from JBBPBX010068240.1 coordinate 9,971, forward strand.
AACTGTAATACACAAACTACATCATTCTAACTGTAATACACAAACTACATAAGAAAATGAATAATTCAACTTAATTTTTCTAACTGTAATACACAAACTACATCACATATTTTCTTATGAAATAAAATGTCCTGCATGTGATCCAATTGCAAATTTAAGATATATGATAAAGATGATTATTGAAAATTACCAAGAATACTGAAGAAACAGCTTTTGTCACCTGTCCTCACTCTGTAACCTTACACTTTACAATAAAACATGATAAATAAAATCCTAAAGAACTGTTATTTTTTGGGAGGGTTTGTGTGACTGCTAATCCCATTTATGGTTTACATATATTTTTCAAAATAAATATTTTATATTTTTGTTAAAATACATATTTTAGTTGTGTCCCTTGGTTTTCACTCAGTCCTGTTACCATAACACATTAGCCCATTTGAACGATTTGGAACATTCCAGAAGTCACATGGTCAAAGAAGTTTCATCAGTTTGACCTTCTAAAAGTCATGGGAAGACCAAAAGTAAGTTCTTTCATTTATTTTTCTGTAAATTGGATAATGTTTCAACTGGCTGAAAGGGTCAATCTCAACACACTCTCCTGTTACCTAAATTATCTCTTAGTTTTCATTTGTTCATTAAAAACTAACTAAATTTATGTAAATCACAAGAATGTGCTCAGTTGCTTCATGCTATTAGCAAGGATGCCATGTGGCTATATTTCATGTATTTGCTAACTTTATGCTAAAAAAACTCAGTCCTGTTACTGATCATCAGTCCTGTTACTAACAGGACTGAGTGACTGAGAACAGGACTGAGTACTGTAGTTTCTCAATGATTAAATGATTTGCAAATATTAATCAGTATTATACTATTTATCTGACTGTTAAGTTGTATTGTTGAAATAAGTATTTGTTGAGCTATATGTTCAGTTTAATAATACCGTATTAATAAATACTGACAGGGAGCCAAGCCATCACTCAAGACATAAGGGCCCACCAGCAATCTGGCAGCACTTGTCACCAGTTCTCCATTACATCCATCCAGAGGTCTCCACAATCCATTTTTTCAGTGATGGCCCATGATCTCAGTATGGACAGAGAGGACATTATTTCATGTTTTCTACTGAGCTGTTCAAACGAGGATTCACTGCCGGAACATGGAACTTCTTTGAGGCAAGCCACAGAAAGGGTGCACTGGATGATGTGGGAGATGCCCTTTAAAGCAGGGCTGACAGTCTGGTGAGCAAAGGGACAGACATCCCTGATGCTGCAGAACTGTTTGCTGTATTGAAAAAGACAGAAACAGCAATAAAGTTGCTTTTTGTCAGTGATGAAGCAGAGAAAGCAGTTCAGGAGATGCCCACAGATGTGCCATCAATTCCATCCACTATGAGGATACATCAAACAGTGACTCTTTCCCAAGGAGAACTGACATACAGGGATGTCAGCTGCATCTTCACAACAAAACAAATCTTGACCTGTGAACGTTTTAATACAAAACATTTCACATTCAATCATCAACTCACAACAACCGCAGCCAAAGAAATTATGTGGCAAAGTCCTGAAATTGTTGGGAAATGGTGTGTGGTGAAGTATGGTGGTGACCTTTACCCAGGTGTCATCACAAATACAAGTGAAACACACGTTGAGGTCCGCTACATGCACAAAATCGGGGTCAATAGGTTTTTCTGGCCAATGCGTGAAGACATACTGTGGTATCTTTTGGAAGATGTTTTGAGTATCATTCCACCTCTGAAGCCAGTCACAGCTCACTACATGGACATTGAAAAGGAGGTCTGGGCTAAACTACAGAATGCCACGTACAAAAGGCCACATAAATTTGTTATCACACACACACAACACTCACGATGGTCCTCACTCTGTAGCAGAAACAGGGACTCACCCACTCAGTCCCTTTTTGCCTTTGTTCAGTCCTGTTACCTGTTGTTCAGTCCTGTTACCTGTTGTTCAGTCCTGTTACGTCATGGTATTCTGGAAATAAATTAAACTACTTTCCCCAGTTTTGTTTGGTCTGTCTTTTACCTAATTGTTTAATACATTACATGATCATAAATGTAATAAATTTTTGCTTTTGGTCTCTGTAAATTTTTAAATATGCCTTTTGAAAATTTAGAGAAACACAATTTCTGTTTATATGAAGGGACATTTTGGTTTAAAAAAGAAACTATTTAAGTATCTATTAAACCATTCTATCAAAAATAAAGACCTTATTAGGAATATACAATAAAATTAGTTGTTATATTTTAAAATGTGCTTTTTGGATGTCAAATGAGTTTTGGTAACAGGACAGAAAATAAATGCAACCATCTTCGACTTTAAAGCTTAATAAAAAATTTAATAAAATCGCCTAAGATGGACCAATGGCCATTTTGAATAGTTACATAAGTATATTACTATATCCAGTTTAAAAAAACATGTAAAAAATATATTCAACTTTGGAGACTTACTACAAGTAAAAGGCACCCATTCGGTGGAATGACCCAAATAAGTCCCAGTTTGACTCTAAATACAATATTTTATTCAGAATAGAACACAAATCACAGATCAAAAGTTTAAACTGAGAGAGAGTATCATTTTAAGGGAAAAATATGTTGTTTCAAAATTTCATGGCGTCAACAAATCCCCAAAAAGTTGGGACAAGTCCATTTTTACCACTGTGTGGCATCCCCCCTTCTTCTTACAACACTCAACAGACGTCTGGGGACAGAGGAGACCAGTTTCTCAAGTTTAGAAATAGGAATGCTCTCCCATTCATGTCTAATACAGGCCTCTAACTGTTCAATCGTCTTGGACCTTCTTTGTCACACCTTCCTCTTTATGATGCACCAAATGTTCTCTATAGGTGAAAGATCTGGACTGCAGGCTGGACATTTCAGTATGGCATATGGAGGTTTGTTCACCTGCTTTGAATGTTATCAGCCATTAAACGTACATTGTTAGTTGTTATCATATAGGTTACGTTCAGACTGTCCCTCCTGTACCTCCTTACTTTAAAACTACAAGAAGGTACAGGAGGGACAGACTGAACACAACCTATGAGCATGATAACAACTAATAACGGTCATTTAATGGCCTGACAACATCCAAACCCTCTGGTTTGTTACTATGAGCCTTCAGTGCAATGCAGGAGTTTGGGTTGCATTGCCTGTAGGTAGGTTGGACCCCTTCAGAGTGGGAGTTGGACTCCTCCAGGGCTGCCCATTGTCACTGATTCTGTTCATAACTTTTATGGACAGAATTTGTCTGTGCAACCAGGGGTCGGAGGGATTCCGGTTCGGTAGCCTCAGGATTCCTTCTCTGCTATTTACGGATAATGTGGTCCTGCTGGCGTTATCGTGTCGTGACCTTCAGCTCTCATGGAGTGGTTCACAGCTGTGTGATGCAGCTGGGATGAGAATTAGCACCTCCAAATCTGAGGCCATGGTCCTCAGAACACTCTATTTACTGGTCGGTCTACATTCCTGATCTCATCTGTAGTCACAAACTTTGGGTAGGGTGACAAGAACATGACATAGAGTGGATGAAAATCACAGATGCAGGCAGCCAAAATGAGTTTTCTCTGTGGGTGCTTGGACTGGACTCTCCCTTAAGGCTGAAATATACCTGAGCGTCCTCTACTACGCCACTGTACGCGCGCATTTTGTGCGCATGCGTTTCGCTGATATAGCTTCAGAAGCTACGCTTTTCAAATGCTCGCGTTTTCGCTCGAAATTCTTGTTTCGCTCCGTATGCAGCTGCGAGTAGAGGGGGACCAACTGAGGTCGCTGATTGGTCACTTGCTGACACGCCTACTGAAATGATTGACAGCTCGTCAGAACACTTGAGAGCTCATCATGAAAGCAGCCCGCTGCCCGTTCTGCTGCGGTGTTTCTACTTTATATGTTATAAAAAGTTCTAAGAAATAAAAATAATAACAGGGAGCGCTTTTCCTGCAGCTCACCGCCCACCAGGAAATATTTAAAACATCGCGCTGCCAGGTAGGACATGAATTCATTCATTTCAGTCATCGAGTGAACGAGGAAGAAGCGATTACTTGACTTTAGGCAAAAAAACAAAAGAAAAGGCCCGATCAGCGATAAAGAAGAGGAATTTAATTCATTTGTGTAACATACAAAACAGTCCGGCGCCGGGGAAGTTTATGGTCAGACACCGTGCAAGCGTTCGCGGTCGTAAAAAAAGAGCTTTGTGCGTTCGTGCCCTGAGGGGCTGCGCGGGGCTACGCTTTTGCCTTAGCGTACGTACGTCGTACAGAGGCGTATACAGAGTACGCTCAGGTATATTTCAGCCTTTAGAGATAGGGTGAGTAGCTCAGTTACCCAGAGGGACTCAGAGTAGCGCCGCTGCTTCTCCACATCAAAAGAAACCAGCTGAGGTGGTTCAGGCATCTAGGATGGAATCTAATGCTTAAGAGATTATGTCGCCCCTTTCATAAGACAGCTCAGTCCGGGCCTGATGCATGTTCAGTCCTCCAACGAGCATTCAGAAAAACACGAAGGCGGATTAGGCGAGTAAATTTTACTCGCCTCTGATGCGCCCCTGATCCGCGAGCAGAGGTAGTATCAGGCCCGGATCTGTCGACTTGTGAAAGGTGTGGGGGTGCTGCGGCTTCAAACTGATTTGAATAATGACGTACTCTCCCGGCGCCCACTGTCGCGCTCTATTTAAATGTGTAAACAAGAACATGACATTTGTATTTCGCTTGCGCATCACTCGCTATTCTTCGCCGAATCTTTTTCTTTTTTTATTGATCATCACGGAAATGGCTAATTGGGGTGATGCCGAGACCCGTGTACTCCTGTCTCTACGCGCAGAGGAGGAAATAAATATTAAATATCCCTTACCGGTTTGTTTACAGACACCTCTGCAGTCCCACTTTAAACACGCAGGCACCACGTCCTCTGAGCTGCACATTTTCACCACGCCTCTTTTCAACCCGCGATGCAAATCGTTTTGTGAATGCTCCATTGAGGGCGGGCCGTGGCTGGATTCAACTTTGTTTTATGAATGACCCGGGGAGGATTAAAGCCGGACTGGTCTGTGCGGCAATTGCGCGGATTTGACTTATGAAAGGGGCTCGTCCTCCCAGAAGAGATCTGGACCTCCCTGCTAAAGTTGCTGCCCCATGACCTGACTCCAGAACAAGTGGAAGATAATGGATGGATGGAAACAAACAAAATGTCAAATGCTGGAAGGGGTTGCAACAGAAACTACAAAATTTTAAATCTGAAAATTTTAAATAAGCAGAAAAGCTGTTTTAAAACTTTTTAAAGTGACTTTACTTGTAAAACGCAATTATTTGGTATTTGTAAATACAGTTAGATTTAGCCAACAATGTGTTTTATCTATTTCATTTAATTGATTAATAAATATCAACTACCTGTACATTGCGTTTCTGTGTGGTGTAGAGTTAATATGTGTGTGGATGTGAAACCAGCATGTAGCTGCAGAAAGAACAGAAGTGAAGGAATAGTTATATGAAACATCCAACTTTATTTATAAAGCACTTTAAAAACACCCACACAGGACCAAAGTGCTGCACAGACAAGTCAAAAAGGAATAAAATACAAGAAAAAATAATGATGTTTAAAAAAAACATAAACAGCTATGCAATAAATATTGAAACAGTAAAAGGAGCATCAAATAAATAATAATAATAATAAAATCAACATCTCACATGGTGTCAAAAACAAAAAAGACTGAAGTGAGTCCAAGATTTTTTATTTGGTCCATTTAATAGTACTGTATTTTATTATATGCTGCCCTCTTGTGGCTATAAGCTCTCACTGCTGTTGACTTGTAGGGGAAAAGTCAGAATGTTTTGAAGTTTTTATTTTATTTTATATACCTTTTGTCTGGATACTACGGAAGCGTATTGCAGTCATGCATGATTATTTTTTTTTTTTGGAGCTTATGTAGTAATAACGTGATGCGTATGTAGTAATAACGTGATACGTATGTAATAACGTGATACTATGTAGTAAAAATGTGATACTAAGTAGTAATAACGTGATACGTATGTAGTAATAACGTGATACGTATGTAGTAATAACGTGATACTATGTATTAAAAATGTGATACTATGTAGTAATAACGTGATACGTATGTAGTAATAACGTGATACTATGTAGTAAAAACGTGATACATACGTATCACGTTATTACTACTTAGTATCACGTTTTTACTACATAGTATCATGTTTTTACTACATACGTATCACGTTATTACTGCATAAGCTCCCAATTTTTTTTTCATGCATGACTGCAATACGCTTCCGTAGATTTCAAATTATTACTCTGGTACTTACTTTACTGCACTTTTACCTCCCGTCCTTACACATACTTGTGAAATATTAGCGCACAATGGTTAATTTAGTTGTCAGATTTTACAAAGTAACTAAAACCTGATGATTACACCATCATTCATTCAAATCCATGCTGAAAAATTGAGGCTTAAAGAAATACAAATCATAAGTGACAAGTCCGCCTTCAGACAGGGAATAAAAAAAATCAATGTTCATTGAAACTGAAATTTATAGAATAAACCAAGTAAAATAAACTACAAACTCCTGAGGTTTTACTGCCACTGTCTGTCTTTGTGCTCTTAGTGTGTGGTGTTGTGTAGATGTAATCATACACACACACACACAAAGTGAAACTACACGCGAACAAACAAACAAAAACCACAGGCGACGGTTAGGCCTAATCCAGCTTGTCAACTGCTGTGATTTCTCTGCTCCACCCTGAGATGGACTGAGGACAGAGGTGTTGCTGGTTCGACTGGTCTGTGGACTTCTTGACTTTACACATAAATGCAGCTCGAGCAGCACTTTCACACTCCTCCACAGTTCAAACATGATCGTTAAGGCCAAACTGATCAAATTAGGTCAAATAACTTGCACTGGCAGTTAAATGTTAACACTTATTTACGCTTTAGTATTTTGTCACTTACAAAAGGAACTATAATCTTCAAGCAGACTTCATTGGATGAAACTCCAACTTTTTCAACATGAACTGCAGATTAAGCAATCTGTTGGGGAGTTAATAAATGCTTCTAAATACAGTTTATTAAAAAGGTCTTCTGAATTTTAAGTAATGCCTTGCATTTCTTAATAAAAGTAGGAAAATTCTGCAATGAAGTTATATTAACAACTTGAAGCTTTTTATTTTAATATAGTTGTCTTTTAGTTTTTCTTCCAGCCTGACAGCTCGTGCTTTCTGGATCTAATCCGGTTGTGTTGTGATTTTAGGCTATTAAGTCATCGGTAATGTGCCACAAGATGAACTTTTATCTTTTTGCCCTGCGTCTAGGAATCTCATCATCACCGTCGTCGTTGGGTCTCAGGCCCCTCGGGCTCATCGACTTGGCCTCTGTTCAAGTGAAACTCCCTCTCCTGCTCTCTGTCTGGGCTTGACTTCTCTTGGCTGCCTTGTCGTTTGCCTGCAAACCTTTTCTGGAGCTCATAAGAACATGAGAAAAGCCTTCTCGACTTGCTCGCGCAGAGGAAATCGCAGTGGAATCCGCTTCCCTATAAAAGACATTTGCAGCTGATTTTTCAGACATGATCAATCAGAGCACTTGTCTTCTCAGTCAGTCAGATTCACAGTAAACGGCACAGGTAACGGTTGGCTTGAAAACAACAGAAACTCCTGCATGTGCATACATGCCAGGAGAGCTCCCGCTCGCTGTATCACCGCAGAGAAATCAAATACGAGATTGTGAGTTACGGATGTGTGAGGAGTTTAAATAAATGATCTATATCTTTGATTGTCGCCCATCGCTGCAAGACAAAAGGCCGGGGATAATGTTTTTGTATCTGTGGATGTACGTGTTTGTTGAGTTAGCAAAACATCTCTTGAATGAAATTCTCAGAAATCAATCATTGGATGTGCAACGACAACTTGTTAAAATTTAGAGTCAGCCCAATTCAAGATGGCTGCCACAGCCAACTTGCCTTGGAAAACCCAGAATGGCTAGGACTCATTCAGTTTTACAGATGTTGGTCAACGATTTGGTGTGGTAGTTGCTGATGGTCATCCCCAACACTTACTCCAAGTGCTACACATTACACATCACCGTTGCTTAAAATTTTAGCATGAGTCAACTCTGTTTGTCTGTTAGCAAAATATAGGGGCCAAGATGGTGTAGTGGCAGGGGAACCTACTTGGGACCCGAAGGACCCAGGTTCAATCCCCAGTCACGGCATAACTTGTGGTGTGTTTGAGCAGCACACCTAATCCCAACTGCTCCCCGGCGCGCTTTCTATAGCTGCCCACTGCTCCACCTGGTGGTGATTGGGTTAAATGCAGAGTCAAATTTCGTCTTGTATGGAAACATACACAGATGACAAAAATGTGACATTATTATTATTATATCACAAAACAGATTTTAATGTGATATGCTGTAAGTAATCATTGGATGTGCATCTAATTAACATTCGGAGTCAACCCAATTCAAGATGGCCACCACAGATAATAATAATAATAATAATAATGTCTATTCCTGTCATCTGCGTATGTTCCCATACACAGACGAAATTCGTCTCTGCATTTAACCCAACCACCTACCAGGTGGTGCAGTGAGCAGCCCGAAAGCGCCCGGGGAGCTGGAGAAATAGGTGTGCACTCATAGACACCCCAAGCTGGGTAGTGGCCGGGGCGCGAACCCGCGACCTTCGGATCCATAGTCAAAAGCCCTGCCACTAGACCATCTTGGCTCCTGTTAAACACCAAAATGGCTGCAACTCAGTCAGTTTTACATATATTCAGATAGAGTTTAGTGTGGTAGTAGCTGAGAGTCGTTCACAGCATGAGCAAGCACAGCACAATGCCCCACACTTTTGCTTAAGACTTTGGCGTAAACTGTTGGGGTCAACCCAGTTTGTTAGCAAAACATCACATGAAGCACTGGGCAGATTTTAATGAAACTGAAAAACTAAGAAGGGGACATAGATCTGTAACTTTTGGAGGCAACCCATATCCAAATGGCTGTGGATATTACATGAGATTTGCATTGTTTGACAACAACTAGTATAACTAAAGAGATAGTATTTCCTGCAAAAAATGCAGTGTGAATGCTTAGTGCTGAAGAACTTTCTGAGAAACAAATGAAATTATCTAAAAACATGCTGAAATGTAGCTGAAACAATTAAGCACAAAATGGAAGAAGCGGGTAAAAGATAATGGATGGATGGATGGATA